>JAXBDA010002448.1:0-42591 GCA_036023075.1 Gaultheria prostrata
AATTTATTAAAAGTAGGGAGTGTTGTTGGAGTGTTGATAGAAAAAGTGTCAAGTTATAATAGATATATGCACTGTTCACAAACTTTTTTGAGGAGTTATTGTTGGGGTTGCTCTAAAATCCTTACCTCCCACTCCTGCATTAATTTATCACCATATTTTTTGCCTTCAAACTTATGTCAATGTACCACTTGTTTCCACCAAAAATACCATCGATTTCTCCCTAAATTAGCTGTTTGGTATTTTTTTGTTTAGTTTTTAGGCTTCATTTTTTGATGAATCATTCGTCTCGAAGAAAAGAATCCAAAAAGTATCAAATGTGGCCCGAAGTTGAAATATAATACAAGAAAAAAAAAACCTGAACTCTTTTTGGATTCTTTTCGTCTTAAGTGAACTTTTGTTTTTACTTTTGGTCATAATTTATTTTTACTTGGTTTGTTTAGTCTTTTTCGAAGGGAGATATGAAGGGTTGGATAGTGTATAATTGTGTCAAATTTTGATTTCGCCCTTAGTTATTTTAAGCCAAACTAAATTTATGTCTCTCACACCCCCAAATCTATTTTTTTTTTTTTTTACCCGCACGCCCCAAATCTGCAACTTCAATTATTTCTCCTCTCTCTCTCTCTCTCTCTCTCTCTCTAAGAGGGTGTTTGGATCCTTTTTTTTTACATTTTGCATTTTTCTTTTTCTTTTTTTAAGTGTTTGGCTTCCTATCAAAAAAATTCATTCTCACAAAATGCATTAAATTTTTTTTATGATAAAGGCCAAAAGCCAGAAGTATATGAGGAAGAGTTTTTTTACTTTCCTCTCTTTGTTAATAAAAAGACCTACATAATGTATTCCGCACACATATCTCAAGCACTACTCATGTTGCAAAATACATTAGGTAGATATTTGATATCTGTCAAACACTCTACACTTTCATAATACTTCCCGCCCATAATTTAAAATGTAAAAAATGTAAAATCAAAATGTAAAAAGTGAAAAAATGAGACTCCCAAACACTCCTTAAATTTAAGTGTGAATGCATATCTCATTAAAAAGTTGGATTTTCCGTAAAGGAAACAATTTGAAACAGAGGCATGCTTTTATGTGCACCCCTCTTTTGGGCTGAAAAATGAGATTTTGTGACACAAATATGAGATTTTGTGGGTCAAATATGAGATTTTGTGGCTAAAAATATGAAGGGGCATACCATATGCAACTTTGACCAGATTGACGACCAAGATTGCGCCACATATGCAAAAAGTGACCCCCAAAAGTCTCATATTTTCTTTTACAAAGATTCATTTCTCAAACCACAAAATCTCATATTGTTTATTGAGAATATGACTATATATGGGTTCCTATATTTATTTCTGTGGGTGTTTATATGAGACATGTCACATCAATATGTATGAATAAAGAGAAATGATATGACATCATTATTTTTTGGACTGTAGTGGTCCACAAAACACTCATATATTCTCCCATAAATACTCATTTTCCAAACCACAAAATCTCATATGAAATGGCTTTCTAAATGAGTGTGGGGCCGGTGACCAATAGGTTGCCTTTTTCTGATTTTTTTATTCCAAATTTTTTTCATATCCATATGAGACTTTGTGGTCCAATTTATTGCGTTTTTGTGTTTCAGTATTTATTGTTGTGATTACTGATATGAGTGTTTACTTTATTAAATATGAGATTTTGTGGACTTATATGAGTTTTTGTGGATATTCATACGAGGTGCACACCATATGCCAAAAGAGCAGGTGCACACCGTAGCATGACTCAAGAGAAAGTAATTAAAGAAAAACGGCCAGTTGATTATGCAATTCCCCCTTTAATATACATGGTCCATAACCAAGGACTTGTAACTTAGCGGTTATCTCCTAGTTCTCCCATACGCGAGATCAGGGTTCGAGCCTCGACAGAGGCATTTGGGGTTTAGAGCTATGGATAGCTTCTAGACTTTATCTGAACTAACTCACTAACTCCACCGCTAATCTCACAGTGATGTATATCGAATGGCGGAAAAAAAAAATACATGATCCATGGAGGGACGGAGACAGAGATGTTTGGGAATTTGGGTACTCTATGTATATATAGGTAGCAAGCATGCACATGGTCTGCTTCGTGATCAGAATATTGGGTTAATTCTTCGAATATGGACATTACAGCTTCTGCCACCTTCTATTTGCAAGGATGCAGCTGGAGTTGCAGGTAACCTCTCTCTCTCTCTCACACACACACAAACGTGTGTGTATGTCATCGTCAAATTGTGTATTTGTGTTGATACTGAACGCAAGTCCAAATCAAGACCAACCCAGCTAGTAGCTTTTTTTGACTTTTTGGTTTTTTTGTTAGGGGCTTCAAAAAAATTCTTTTTTCTTTTTAAGTTAGTGGGATGGGCTGGCTCTTTTTTAGTGAAAAAACTAAAGGGACCGATGGTAGGGGTACCGACCAGGTATTGACGGGCACGCAGGGCCCACTCCGGGCCCCGCACGGATGATCCGAGCTATTCAATAATTTTAAAAAAAATATAGTGGGACCATGAAAAATCAGCTCAATCCCATGGGTACTCCAGTCGTCGGTACCTATAGTCGCATTGCAAGCTGACTTTTTTTAAGTTTAGTGGAATGTATTGACCTTTTTGGTTTTTTTGAGTTAGCGAAATTAAGTAGTTTTTAGCTTTAAAATAAGCTGGCTTTTTTTTTTTGGTGGAATGAGGCCAATATAAATATCTTGACAAGTGTTTTGGATTATTATTTCATGATTTATTAAGGAAAATGCTAACTAAAGCCTATTGGGCTGTGAATAGTAGCAAAAAAGTGTAAATAAACTCATTAAATAATGTATCGCAATTATTCTAACGTCTCACCATAATAATCAAATTTCCGATCTGTTTCAAATAAACCTCCCAGTGTTGGTGCTTAGGCAAAAATAATCCAAATAGATTTTTTTTTTTGTCCTTATTCAAAAAATTACCACATTTATTAGTTTGTGTTTATTTTTGTAAACTATTGTCTCATCTCGACAAGAGGAATCTAATAAGTAAACAATTATGAACCAAATTAATATTTTTGTGATTAAAGACAAAAAAAAATCCGTTTTGGATTATTTTTATTTGTACTAATCTTTTTTAAAGATTTTGATCATAATTTTTTAATTTTTAGATTCCTTTTGATCATAATTTTTTACTTTTTTTTATTCCTTTTATCGAGCCGGACTAATAATCTACAAAAAAAAAATGAACGCAAAACTAACATATGTGGAATTTTTTTGAATAAGAACAACAAAATAATCCAAATTGATTATTTTTGCCAAAACACCTACTATAAGTTTGCAATTTCATATTATGTACTAATGTTTAGCCGTAAATTTTTTACCTTGTTTTCCCTTTTAATATAATCCGAGTGGTCTGGAGGTAGGTTTTATTTCTGCGAGTACCGGTAGTAGAAGAATAGTGTATTTCTTCGCCTACTGTAATAATTTTATCTTTTGTAATTAAAGAAAATTTTCTTTGCCGTTAAAATTAAAAAAAGAAGAAGAAGGAATTCATGGGTTAATGCAATGTCGCTCTTTCCTTCTTCTTCTTCTTCTTTTTTTTTTTTCCTTGTCGCTCTTTCCTCACTAACCAAAATTGTTAGTTGCTCTAATTTGTCTCAAAAAACATGGAGAAATGCCACGAGTACACCATATTTGTGGCTATTGGCTAATAAAGTTTTGGCATTTTCTCCTTTTATGTCTCATATTTGGCTCCAACGAAACTTTCAAAAAAATTGGCTCCAATCAAAAGACAACCACAAAAACTTTTTCTCAAAATTTTGGCTCCAATAAAAACAGTCCCAAAAGTTTTTCTCAAAATTTTGGCTCCAACAAAAACTCTCACAAAAATTGGTACAAATTTTTTGGCTCCAATCAAAACACAATCCCAAAAAATTTGCTCAAAATTTTGACTCCAACAAACACTCTAATTTTTTTGGCTCCAATCAAAATGCAATCCCAAAAATTTTTCTCTAACTTTTGGCTCCAAAGTGAAAAGGGCGGAATGGGTAGTTTGCCAAGTCTTTATAGCCAATAAGGAAATTGAGCAAATATTTTTGGACAGCCTAAAATATAATAGTGAGCAAACAAAATGGGACGGAGGGACGAATGTGCTTCTAGAAACTAACTCCTCTCTTGTCTGACTTCTCGCTAGTCCCTCAAGTTTTGAATTTCGTGGACTCATACCGGGCTCAAAACAATGATTGGAACCGATTACGTCGTAGATCTCGTCGAAAATTTTAACTACACAAAAAATCATGTTAATTGGATACCAATCAATACTTGATCGTCATCGGCAAGCATTTATATTGAAAAAACACAAACAAATGGGTTCGGATCCAAAATGTACAATGTATATTTTCAATATATCCTAATTTTATGATAACAAATCTAATCAAAGTAGGGAAATATTCATAACAAGGAAACCAAAATTAACTAGGAAACATGAATAATAACTTAGACCAAACTAGAAATTTAAAAATCCAATCTAGGAATAGAATTAATTGTTCTATTTGATATATTTATTTCAATAAGAATTCGAACCAAAAAAATATGGTAACATAATATGTCCTAACACCTACTATTCTGCTAATAAAGCTTGCTCCTTAATTACTTGTAGGATTCCAGAATTAGATGAGGTGCGCGCAAGTTGGACCGAACATACATTATCAAAATAAATGAATTATTATATAACCGTTGAAAATTATAGAATTTGCTTCTAGTAATCCCAACTCCTAACACTGTTTTTAGAAAGTTTGAACCTCAAAGGAAAATCGGTTGTGATGAAATCAGGTTTTGATAAAACAAATGATAAACCAAGAATCAAAAACTCAGTGGTTGGTGTTTTGGCAAAAATAATCTAAATGGATTTATTATTTTATTTACAAAAATTATATATGTAGGCACTCCGTGTCCCTACCCTCCTTGTATTCAAAATTTTCTACGATTGGACGTGGAACCCACCACATCGGTTTTCATCAATCCCTGCCCGATCAATTTGCTATCGGAGTAATTATGAAGAGGGATTCTTGAAATTTAAGCAAAGGGTCGCAGAAAGCGGGGATCTTGTAATAAGCCGACAAATCCATCATATTCCTCATCTCACGTCAATGATTTAGCATTTTCCACATGCTGGATAGAACTAGCATATAACCATTTGACAGAAGACTTGAGAGAGGGAGAGAGGGAGAGAGAGAGAGAGAAGAGTCGAAATACCCAGAAAGATAAAAGTGGTAGGCACAGAATATTCGCGTGTGTGTGTGTGTGAGAGAGAGAGAGAGAGAGAGAGAGAGAGAGAGAGAGAGAGAGAATTAGAAGTAAATCGCTTGCTCTTGGATTGAGGGATTCAATTTCTTTCGATTAATGATTTCTTTGGTCTCGTCCCAAACAATTACAATTTGTAAAGATGCAGCTGGAATCGCCGGTACCCTCTTTCTCTCTCTCACTATATGTATATGTATATGCCATGTATGTATTGAGCATTGAGCTTGATTTTCTAATTTTTGTTTGATTCAAGGGGTTGTTGGGGCTTTCTTGATACTTTCTTGAAATTCGTACATTGATGGAAAAGTTATACCCAGAAGGGTACCTTTCTTGTTTCTCAATTTGGAGATTAATTCGGTGGAATTGTTATCGGTTTTGTGGATCTACTATATTAGGTGTGTATTTCTGTGGTCTGGAAGAAAGGGGGGGGGGGGAAAGGTTCTTTTCGGTTTCCACTTTTGTAGTGGCTGATCAAAGTTGTTTGAGGTTCAGGGGGTCAATTGACCAAACAACCACTGCAATTATAGAGCTAAAACAGATAATGTTCCGTTGAGAAAAAGATTTGATGATGTTTCTTCAGTTTGTTTCTAGACGATATTTTCAGGCCTTTCAATGTCTATTTATAGAATGAAGATCATAAGGGTCCCTCATGTGACGCAAATTAGTATCCACCACGGTTCTATTTGATGATCCAACCTGATAATATTATAGGTCTCGGTATGATTGAGTATCAAGTCGATCGGGCATCGATACAAGCCAGGCGGAATCATATTTTTCAGAAGATAAGCAAATGGCCATTGACTGTCTGCTTATCTTGTGACAAATATTTTTCTTCCATGTGGATATCTACTTCTGATGAACCTAATTTTATGTATGGGTGATAAACATATCGAGACTTACAAAATAAATTACTCGGATCATCAAATGAGACCGTGGTGGGTCCGGTTTAGCATTTATACGAGGGATCATCACACAAGAGGATTCTTACTCTGAAGTATGCATGTATGTCCCTTGTGCGCTGAATATGCTTTTAGAACATGGTAATGGATTTTATGGGAAGCGGATCTGCTGTCCCGAAAATCCTGTCCCAACTCCCTGTCCCGTTCATCCGAGCCGTCCATCTGAACAATCGAGGGCTTGGATTCGCGGATAAACATGGATGACTCAGATTTGTTTGGAGTGAGATGGAATCTAAGCCCTTAATTACTCGGATGGACGGCTCGGATGCACGAGACACAGAGTTGGGACACGGAGTTTGGGACAGCGGATCCGCTACCAATTTTATTTTAAGGTCAGATGCCTTTAGAGTTTAGATAGTAAGAACGACAAACAGAAATAAATTGGCGCTCTAAAGACTTTACCTGCAAAGATTTATCTTAAGAGCAACTCCTATCCACATTCACGTTTTGGAACTTAAAAAAAATATTATCCAAGAAGGCAATTTAAAGAATATCAGCGTTCAAATACAATCCAACCACAGTTCTCGATTCCAATTTCGACTTTTCAAGAACTCTCTAACTTCAGTTAAAAACTTAACTTTCATTTCAAACATTGGTTTCTGTTCGAACGTATTGTCGATACATGTTCAGCAGTATCAATTTTATTAACATTGATACTACATGTACTAAGATATATTTACGAGAAATGGAGACCCGTCTCCAGTTGAGAGAGTCATCATATAGGGAGAATCAATATTGGGTTAGAAGTTCTCCATTTTAGAGATTTAGAGTCGGTTTGGAGTCTGGAGATGCTCTACCTATAGTTTATGGTGGAATTTGGTTAACCAAACGGGCCTCTCAGCTCAAAGAAGTCCCTCTCAGCTCAAAGGAGTCCTTAAAGAATCTCTTGGTCGAACCAGTCGAAACAGTTCCCTAACGAATGCCTGGGTAAGGTCTTGCAAGATCCACCCACACGGAAATAGGTCCTGCACATAACCTTAAATGGATCAAAATCGATACCAAGTGGACCTACTGCCAGGCAAGAGGGGTACCTAAAGAAATATTAGGCTAGGTAAGGAAGGCCTTTGAGCTAGCCCGAGATCTTGGGGAGAAAATTGAGTTTTGCCTTCATCCAATGGGAACCTCGGAATAAAAGTAGTGGGCTTTTGCATGCCCAAGTATATGCACGACCAATTTCCTCCCCAGTGACTACATTGGACTCAGAACGGATTCAGTGATTTGGAGACCTTGACGCATTGATTGGTAACTTCCGGAACCTAGTTTAGTGAAAACAACAACATTAGTATCTCTCCTCGAAGGCACTCCAAGAATGTAGCAGCGATAATTAGAGCACAAGTGCAAGAGGAAATGACATAGAAAGTGCATTACCCCTTTGTGTTTGAGCAATGCTCTTTATATAGTGAGTGGTGACTTGGTCACCACGGATACCAATCACCTCTGATAACCACCTCACGTGCTCTTCGCTCGAGATGTCAGATAACATTCATCCCGTCATCGGAATATCCTACACGAGTTGGTTTTTTGTGTGTCCTCCTCTCCAGATGATCTCGTTTGTTTCCCAGGCCTAGCATCCTGTGGTCATCTGCCACGTGTCTTTACCTCTTCGTGTTGCTAACTGCTTTCCTAAGCCTACGAAGCGTGTGGTCCAAACTCACTATGCTTAGCCTAGATACGGTGCTAACCCATCCTAATCGTATGGGTCTATCATTGTCCATCCAAGACCTAGGTTTTTGTTTTGAGCTCAGTTCGGCCCACTCCAGTAACGGTTTGCAGAAATCCATAAACGGATCTTGATTTAGTTGTGCGAAACTGATAAGAAAGGAGAAAAGTGGTACCCTTAAATTAATATTGAATGTAGTCTATGCAGTGGTTCCGTGCTTTGTTTTGTTAACCTGTGAGCTTAGCTTAACTTTATTTTTTTTATTGAGACGTGGATATATCGAACTGGAGCTTTGACCAAATGATGGTGTGTGCTTTTTGCAGGGAACATTTTTGCTTTTGGACTGTTTGTGTCACCAATGTTAGTTTCACTCTGAACATTTCATTTCTTTGGTATGAAGAGGACGAACACGAACCGAGAGATTGCATCAATATGGCTGATTTCTTTTCCTTTTTGCTTTATTTTCAGACCCACATTTAGGAGAGTTATGAGAAACAAGTCAACAGAACAGTTTTCGGGCTTGCCATATATATATGCACTCTTGAATTGCTTGCTAAGTTCGTGGTACGGCACACCTATGATGTCTACGGACAATATATTGGTTACCACAGTCAATTCAATTGGTGCAATTTTTCAGATTATCTACATAACCCTGTTCATAACGCATGCCGAGAAACCAAAAAAGGTTATTTATCTATGTATTTACTTGCTTTATGTTACTGGACTTTGAAGGCATTACTATTGTAGTTTTCATGCATTTTTATGTATGTGGTCGCTACCAGGTGAGGATGTTTGGGTTGCTGCTGTCAGTTTTAGGCCTATTTGGAGTTATAATAGCTGGAAGCTTGCGTATAAGTGACTTCACGCTGCGACACATTTTGATTGGGTGTCTAAGTAGTGCTTCTCTTGTATCAATGTTTGCTTCTCCTCTGTTTGTAATTGTATGTATTTCCACTTTTGAGATGGAGGGTCAATTTAATTGCTCAAATTTTACAGCAGTATACTCATCTTGATAATGGTTATTGTTTCCAGAATTTGGTGATTCGAACCAGGAGTGTTGAATTCATGCCATTCTATCTTTCCCTTTCTACCTTCTTGATGAGCACAGCTTTCTTCATATATGGACTTTTGAACGACGATCCCTTTGTATACGTAAGCTCCCTCTTTACTCCTTGTGGCATGTTCTTACAATTTTGTAGCTTTATTTGATGATCTCTCTTCTTTTGTATTTCAGCTCCCTAATGGAATAGGGACCATTTTGGGGATCATACAATTGGGTTTATTCTTTTACTACCACAATATAGCTGGAGAAGATTCTAGAGAGCCCTTGATAGTTTCTTACACATAAAAATGTGTGTCAGTTATGTATAGGTGCTTGCACATTTTCTGTGGTATTTTGCTTCTTTATTTGAATTCTTTTGTTGCTACGTTGCAAAATCTTCCATTACCCATTTGTTGAGAATACGGATTCTGGCTGTATCCATTCATTAAATCATTTAGCATAATTTGTTCAAGAGCTGGAATTTCACGCAAGTTGTAAAGTGGTTTTGCCCACAATTGATATATCTTTAGAGGCAATTCCTCCTTCTCTCTCATAGATGTGTAGCAAGTAGGCATGTTGTGTTTTGGGAAAGTTTCTTCGTAATTACCGACTCTGTTTGCTCATATAGCATGGGTGCAAGTGATTTCAAACCCTGACGAAAAAAGGCTGAAGAAATAGTGATTTTTAAGACTGGCTTCGCATTTACACAATCAGTATGACATCCTTAAGGGAGTTCTAGTCAACCATTGTGATCCTGTAAAAAATTGGATACCCCGTATTTCCTTCTGTTATTTGCTTTTCTCCTTTTAAACTCTTCTTTCATACCCAGTGCTTGGTATAATGCTAAAGGATTAGGCTGCTAAGTAGTATTAAGACGTATCCTCACATTTGAGGAGAGCTACATGATGCAAACAATGCCAAAGAGTGTACTCGGTCCAACTTCTTAGCAACCTTGATTAAGGGGAACTTCTGCTAGATAATGGCCCATGGTAAGCTTAAGATACATGCTTTTTTTTTCTTGAGGACCTTATAAGTATGACTTGCTTTCTCATTTCCTTTCGTTATTGACTTATTGTATACGTGCTTTACCTTTGTTTCGCTCCTCCGGCAATTTTCAGTCCTTCCCATTAATGTTGACGGTGAGTAAACATGCATTGGCGAGGTTCTAAATTGTTGGTAACCTGCCTTGAAAAAAATTTCTGAATCATATACAGCTTTTGTAGATTTTTCTGCTGCAAGTTTGAACATCTAACTTTGCTGAGCCCTGTATAACTGATGGACTTAATTGAGTTGAGTTCTTCGTGCATGCATAATGAGATATATTATGATTGGCTGATTGCCTATATCAATTCTGTTAAAAACATTTCTTTTGTTTTGGTGTTTTTGTGCTCGAAATGAATAACTGATCAGCACTAGCATGTTTTTGTTAGCGTAAATATGGACTCGAGTGTTTTGTATCAGTATTGAACTAATTCATGTAAAACTCGAGTGCTTCGACAAAGATTTATGTTCACTGTAGATTTATCCTGTATCCCATTTTAGTGGATTCTGTTCACTTTTTAATCACACTCAGAAATGAGTAAGATCAAGTGGTCAAAAGTTCAGATTTAATTCCCAGATCTTCCCACTTGACTGACCTAGGTGATGAAAAAAGTTACTTCTTCTACTGAATGCATTCCTTCTGTCTACAGTAAGGAATCTGGTGATGTTGGACCGAGTAGAATCTGCATTTTCTTTCTGCAAATCTTCTTTTATGTTTCCCTGCATTCCCTTTTTGGTTTTGTTTACAGTGTAACGATACTTGATCATTCCAGTCGAGCGAAGCTAGCTTATATACTGGCATTTCACTCACCTCTGCATATGTAATGTTTCGATCTATAGCATAAGTGTTCAGTTCACATTAGCACCCGTAAGTTCGACGTGTATCATGAGGCCCCTTTTCATATTTTCACACATCAGAGTACAATTCAACTTTATATTCCATGAAATCGCATTTTGCCAAAAAAAAAAACTCATCACTTAGATGATTTTTCGTCATGGTTATCATTTTTAGGTGCGTTGGCAAAAAGGTGACTGAAAGTTGCTTACTTAAGATATCTGGATTCTTGAAAGCATGTCACTACCAGCAGAAGTAAGTTGAAACAACAGCAGTTACATAAAGAAGTTAGCAAAGCTCTAAAACAACTCCTGCAGACAATATCTGGACCCAACTCTCCAACTGAAAACCCGTACTAGTCCCTTGATACGTAAAGAGGATAACAAGCGAAAATCGAAGGAAACTATAGCAAATCCCTGAGTGTAGTCCTCTCAACCGTGATCGTAGTTTCCTGGAGGGAAGAGACAGAGGATTCAAAATCTGAAGGTAAAACTGGCATGAAAACAACTCGTTTCGATAGTTATGGTTTTTAAAAAACACAATATGCATTAGCAGAAAAATGAAAGCAGTACCGTATAGGCATTGACACGTACCTGGTGATCAGTAGTTCCTATGCCAGAATTATGTACCGGTCTCCCCCTCTCATCATACAAAATAAGCCCACTAAACCGCGGCAACTCACACTTCTCCCCCATCAGTATGGGCCTCTGCCACACCGGTGCCACCGAGTTACGACTCTGCCACCCCACCTCCCCTTCCCTCCCCCTCCCCACAAGCAGAGGCGTCGCCCTCTCTTTCCGGCTCCTGCTCAACCCCCTGTCCTCCCACTTCCTCGCATTGCTCCACCTCACCGACCCCACCAGCGCTCTCTTCAGCGAGCCACAGCCCCCTGGCCGCGGCTCAAGCCACTTCACGGCCTCAGCTTCACCTTCTTCGCTCGGTTCTTGACTCACCAATTGCCTCCGCCTAGCCCTCCTCTTTATAGCTGTGGCAATGCAGATTCCACACACCAAAAATGCAGTGCAAGTGAATACAAAAACTGCTTCTTGGGTTGTTATCTTCCATTTGTCTTCTATGTTCCATAGAGCTTCCATTGGATGAGAGAGAAACAGAGGTGGAGAGAGAGAGAGTTTTTGAGCTGTTTTGGATGTGGAGAGTGTTAAATGAGAGGAATTCTTGTGTGGGTATATTTTGGAAGGAGAGTAAAGTGAGGTGGTTGCTTGTAAAATGAAAAGTTTCTGTACAGTTTCATGTGAGGGGGAGATACATTGTCGGTGGAGCATTTGGGAGCCTTCTTAAAAAAAAAATAAAGAAAATAAAAATAAACATAAAAAACTATTTTGGTGTATTTGGATTAGCCGTTGGCAATTACTCACCGACGGATGCTTCACGGGGGAAATTAATATTTGACGCAATTATTTTTTGAGATATAAATGAGAATGTGAATTCAATGTCTACTGTTGATCGAAATAAGAAAAAACCCAATGTCTGGAATCTTTAGGGGGTCACTTTTCCATACTAGCACTAAAGTAGTCTCCACATTCTCCAAGGAAAAACATGTATGTTTTTTTTGGTAATGAGGAGTGTCCCGGTCTCTAGCCTCTTTCACAGTTTTTTTCATGTATTTGTGTGAGGTGAGGTGGCTACAAGGATAAATTGCTCTCGTAGGGAATCGATCTTGTGATTTTCGAGTGGTAAACCTCGCCGAAACAAGTCGATTAACCATTGCGACAGCTCTCTTGAGGTTCTAGGACTTTTAAATGTACTTGTTTGAAAAATGCTCGTATTGTTTTTTCTGATAATCAGGTGTCTCGATCAGCTTGTTCTTACCTCGGCTGATCCTGGATTCTGAAGTTAATGACAGGGCTAACTTTCAGTGACCCAATAAATTTGATAGAACATGAAAGTTTACAACCTGAGACATTAGGAAGGAACAAACTCTCGAGTTCAACGCCTTGACCATCTGGCCAACCGATTGGGGTTAAAATGGTCCAATTGTTGTTACTATCAAACCTAGCTCAGGCTGCTCAGCGGTTGAAGATTATCATGGAAAAGATCCGGAGGTCTTGTGTTCATCTTTGCTGACAATTGCCTAATACATGCATGTGGCTTGAGAGTGAGTACAAATATTGAGAATTTATCTTACATGAGGTGGGTCCTCAACGGCTCCATGACCAACAAATGAATTTTATTACTAGTAATGAAAGAACTCCTAGTGAGATAATGTTTTGTTTTTTCTCAGATTCATGCCATTTTTTGATAACAGGATATATGGGGCAATTTGCGTGTACTTCGACCAATTTCAGGGCATAACCCCCAGTAGCCCCAAGAATTTCCTGGGAAGAAAAATCGAACTTGAGACCATAGGGCATAACCTCATATTTCTGCCATTAGAATTTAGAGTCATGAAATTACTGGATTAGTTGATTTAATGTCTTCAAATCCCTTGGGCAGAGGGAAACCAGGACTACTCCCAAGAAAAAGATCTGCGGGCCCGGAGTCCCTCCATGAATTTGGTTACACAATATCATTTCCTGCGACCGCTCTAAAAATAGACTTGCGGGTGCAATGTCGAATGTCATAAAAAATTTAATTGAAACGGATCAAAAAAAAAAATTGAAACTCTTCCTAACACCAATTGGTTTTAGGAGAGATGATGGAAAAGCGGTCTGACAAGTGGTATCAGAGTCAGGAGGTCATGAGTTCGAGTCACACAATGCCACTCCCTGCAACCACTCTAAAATAGACTTGCGGGTGCGATGTCAAATGCCATAAAAAACTTAATTGAACCACTTTCTAACACTAATTGGTTTTAGAGTCAGTGAAGGTTTACTCGGGCATTAATTGTAGGAACTCAGGTTTCGTTAAGGTGCACAAGTTGGCCTCGACACCCAAACAATGAAACAAAACATAAAAGCTGTTAATGTCTTCAATAATTGGGGTTATAAGGAGAAGTTCATTATTGTAGCCTTGTGACAAAAAATATCAACTCTTTGAACGGTTAATTGTTTTAGGGTCCAGAAGTGGGATTTATTGGGATATTTTGTCCGTGCTAAAGTTTTACGAGGTCTAAGGTCCATGAATTTTTTTTTTATAGGATTTAGGCACTTTCAAAGGGTACCATAGGGTTTAGATTTTAGGGTCCACTTTCCTATTATAGGATTTTAGTGGTTTAGGCATTTTCATAGGGTACCATAAGGTTTTAGGCACTTTCATAGGGTACCCTAGAGTTTAGGTTTTAGGGTGCATTTTCCTATTATAGAGTTTTAGTGGTTTAGATACTTTCATAGGGTACCCTAGGATTTTACTTTCATAGGGTACTCTAGGATTTTAGGCACTTCCATAGGGTACCCTAGAGTTTTAGGCAATTTCATAGGGTACAAACTTTTTTTTTGGTAAGGTAAAAAAAAAAAAAAAGACTAGCGTAAGGATTAGAGAGGTTATAAATTTGTTTGGTGGATTAATAGGGTTACAGATCATTTGCCAAGGATTTTAGAACAAGTCGCTTAAGCGTGAATGAAGCTAACGTTTTGTACCATTTGTGAGACCTCTTTTGGATGAAAATGTAAGGAGTTACGATGCTATTTAGTTGAGAAATGTTATTTAATTATGTTGAAAATGGAGGGTGTGACACCCACTATTAAGTCTTGGTTTAGGAGAGAAAAGGCACCCGAATTATTTATGCCTCTCCAAAAATAATCCGGCCCGGACCCTCATATTTATGGACAGGCCTGATCATGTCCATATTTAATCCGTCTGAATGACCCCTCTCTAATTCGGGACAATCCACCCTGAACCTTATAATTTATCTTTATCCTATATTTTAACTACAAAACAAAACAAGTACTATTTTCTCTCCCTATTATTACCCAAATCTTCCAAACCAAATACTATTTTATACTTCATATATGTCACATCAATGTTGGTACACCTTACATAAATAATATCATATACTATCTTACCTCCCATTATTATTATATTCACCCAAAACTCATCCTGTATTCAATCGAGCCGTAGGGCAAACACTAGGGTTTTTTTTTATTGCATCGTCCTAGTATGTTTTCGTGTTTGTGTGTATGCGTTGTGTATCCACCCTAATTTGTAATCTATCATAATCGAAGCATCGCAAAAATCTTCTTTAAAACAACAAACCTCCGACAACAACTACATGTATCTGTGTGTGTATGTGTTATTCTTTTCATGGTAATTCCAGATGCCTAAACAAAATACTTTCGGTGTCGAATCAAATAAACATACCTTCACGAGTGTCGAATCAAATAAACATACCTTCACGAGTGTCCATTCAACTCAGATTTAGGAGGATTACACATTAGGGGCGCCCCCATTATTTTTTAGCATTGTTTTGGGGTCTGAAGCGGTGGCTTTCTAGGCTGATCCCATGACAGTTTGATAGACTTATTTGTTTAGGCGATTCATTGAACTTACATTTGTATTGAATTTTGCATAGATGTTTATGATAGTTGATTGGCCAAGCATGAGTGTTAATTGGTGTTATGTTTGAATGGTAATGGTTAGCATGTACATGTTTACATGTTGGTATAATTATTTTCTCAATGAAATATTAACTGTCCATTAAAGAAGAAAAACTTATGGGCCGGCAACCCTCAAACTATGCAATATCGGATATCTTCTAATCATGGGTGTGAAAACTTATAAATGTGTATGCAAAGACTTATTTGCATTGTTGAATATGTCATTTCGTAAAGATTTTGTGTCGTTTTTTTACTTGGTCTCTGGTTATTATTTCATTTAGGATCGAATGAATTTGAGTTTTTGGTTGGTCCTTTTCGGCTTCTTATTTTGCTGACGAGGAACCTATCCCAATGGAGAGTCAATCCTGGAGGGTAGACTGCAGATACCTGTAAGGCTGTAACCACAAGTACAAATCTTATCCGCTACCTCTGGTATCAGAATGCTAGTAGGAGTTTAGAACCTTGGGTCAAGGTCTTTTGTTCTTTTTTCGGTGATATTTGCCTAAAGCTTCATTCTAGGGCAAGTTAGTAGTGTTAATTGGTTACAGGTCTGAATGGTAGTTTATTATTCACTTCGTCTCAAAAAGTTAGGTCTTCATTCCTTTTTTGGGTCCCAAAACTTATGTCTCGTTACAAATTTTAATGCGCAAAATTTAATAAACTTCATGTTTTGTCCTTCTCTTCTTTTCTTTGAGGTAAGTAACAACTGTTCTTTTCCTTTTTTTTCCTTTATGTTTTGGTAAAAAGAGGTAAACAATTGTTATGAGTAAGTTTAATCAAGGAGACACAAAAGTTAAAGGCCTCATTGAATTTGCGCAAACAAAAGTTACTCCAATCCTTACTAAAGCTGTACATAGGAAGTAAACCAAAAGAAAATGGACAAAATAGCATGTGCTTGAACTTTACACCAAGTTTTGCTATAGACAATTTATTTGCCACAAAAAACTACATAACAAAAAGGATTTCTTCATTGAAGAACTTTGCAAAAGTATCACAAGACAGGGAAGTCATGTGGAGACTGGTCCTGAAAACAGAAACAAACACGGAAAAAAAGAAAGAAACATTAGTGTAACACAGTGTTCTAAAATTCGGGCAACTTGGCCGAGTACTCAGCGAATAGTTGTTCGGCGGCGGCTAAACGGGGCAACAATGGGGTAGGCACTGGGTATAGTCGGTGGTGGGAGTAGCCCGAAAGAAGTCGGTCCCAATCGCCGACTACTCGGTGAGTCGGGAGTACTCGCCGAAGAAACTAGTGGGAACTTGTCGGACCAAGTCGGGAAAACTCGGACAAAATCGAGGAAAAGACAGAATTTGTGAATTTTCGGAGGGCCTTAGTGTAATTTTTGGTGGTAATGTACTAACCTAATACGAACCTAAATCGTCGATATCTTCTTCTCTCCCTCATCGTCTGAAGACTGCTGCACCTTCTGGCTTCTCCTCTCCCCTCACGATCGTCGTCGATCAGCCCCCACCCTGAGTCTTCCGTCGTCGATCGTCTCCTCCACTTTCCGGCTTCTTCTCCTTCAAGGTTTCTCTCTCTCTCTCTCTCTGATCGTCTCTATATTTGATCGTCTCTCTCTCTCTCTCTCTGATAATCCCTATGCTGTTTTGTGCCCGGCCAACTATTTGATATATATCTATGCTTTACATATATGAATTTTGTTAGGGTAACAGCCACTGGTTAGGCTTAGTTTTTAATTTGTGAATTTTATAAAAAGTTATAACTTAAAACTGGTTAGAACTTATGATACTTATGAATTTTGTACAAATTTGAAATTAGGGTTTGATTTTATGGGGCTAATTTTTTAGCTACGATCCAGTGTGTGTGAGTGAGAGCAATTTTGGTGGACTACTGGATTTGTACTTATGTTGATGAATGCAGATCACTGGCTGGTGTGTTTAATTTTTTACTGATTTAGTTGATGCAGAGCATGGCTGGTTAAATTGTGTTTTTGAACATTTACGTATTTAGGAAGAATTTTCAAGAAATTTTCCAATCAAGCACGAGCGAATCACATCGTTAGTGACTATCATTGTCTTGGTTTCCTGTGTACCCGCTGCCCTATTTTTGCTATTTTTAAAAAGAAATAGTAACAGTAAACTTTGGAAAGAAATTGGAAAGGAAAGCAGATGGTGGAAGGAAGAAAAAGAAACGTGGGTGAAGATTTGGTGGGTTTACTTACAGAGAGGGAATTATAGGGCTAGATCTCTCTAGAAATGGTGCGAAATCAGCTTTTGGTAGGAAAGCAACCGCTGCCTTTTGAATTTGGCAAATTTTTAAACAATGTCAAATTGTCAATTACCGCCAAAATTCGCGGAGAGGACTTTGTTTTGACTTGTAGGGGGAAGTATACGCTCAATTGAGTGTAACCAGATTAGGAAAGTAAAGTTGGGAAAAGTTTGACTTGGCATTAAAGAAAATCTCATGACCAAGTATAATGAATGCCAAGGGTAATTTTGGAAAGAATTTTTTTGGACAATGTAATAATTACTTCTCAATAAAAAGTTGGAATCCCGAAAAGGGTCCAACTTTTCGGGACAGAGGGAGTACATTATATTTCCTTCCTTAGTTATTAAGAAAATTAGCATTTTACTTAAATGCATATATAATCTAGGAAGATTTGGTGGTTGATTTTGTTTGCTCCTTCTGGTTTTAATTTTCTTCTGTTGTGGTGATTAGGAATTACTTTACTTTGAAAGAAACATGTTTGGAAGAAATCGCGGGCCTCCACTTATGGAAGGTATTTCACACAGTGGAATGCCCCCTGGTCGTGAACCTCCCCCAGGTAGAGGACTTGGCCCAATTCCCCATCCTGCAATGCTTGAAGAAATGAGGGAAATTCAAGCAGCGAGGGAGTCCCAGTTCGGTATGGGCCCCAGACAACTCCCTCCTCACCCAGCGATCATCGAGGAGCGACTTGCACTTCAACAGCAGGATCTTCAAGTGTTTTTGGTTGATAACCAGAGACTAGCGGCAACCCATGTGGCACTGAAGCAGGAACTAGAAGCCACCCATCATGAGCTCCAGCGGACGGCCCACTTTGCCAGTTCGTTGCATGCGGAGAAGGATATGCAGATGAGGGAACTATATGAGAAGTCTGTTAAAATGGAAATGGAACTCGGAGGGGCCCAAGCTATGAAGGCTGAGCTACAGCAAGTTAAAGCTGATATTAAGGAGTTAACTGGTGCAAAGCAAGAGCTTACAGCTCAGGTCCAAGGAATGACTCAGGAATTAGGCCGGGTTACCGCAGATATACAACAGGCCCCAGCCCTCATGGCAGAAATTGAAGCTCTGAAACAGGAGTTACACCGGGCAAGGTAATAATGTATAGTAGTTATTAGGAGTGTATTTAGTATGATTTTTCTTTTTTTCTGTTTTCTGTCCATAGCATATAAAGCTCCTTTGGCGAGCAGCCCATTGTTTTGGAAAGACACTGGAAAAAATATTTTTGATTGCTCAAAAACTATTCTCTCTCGGGAAAGAATGATCTTAAAACCTTTTGTGTTTTGATTTTCAAAATCAGTATCTGAGAAATAGTTTTCTGCAAAACTATATTTCAGATTGGCAACCAAAAAGACTTTACTATTAAGTTTGGCTTCTAAACTACTAACTGTTTCATAATTTTTTATGGCTTATAGGGCTGCCATCGAGTATGAGAAGAAGGGATACGCAGAGAACTATGAACATGGTCAAGTGATGGAGAAGCAGTTGATCTCGATGGCTAGGGAGCTGGAAAAACTTCGTGCAGAAATGGCTAATGCAGAAAAGAGAGCGCGTGCTGCTGCTGCTGTTGGAAATCAAGGTATATGTTCTTTTAAGTTTTATTACCTTCCACATGACCGGTTTGATTTCTACCGTAGTTTTCCCCCCACTTGTCATATGTGCATTTTTTCCGAAGGGAAATCAAGTTTATTGTTTGGTCACTGAAGGTAGCTTTATGTTCAACCTGCCGGGGAATATTGATGTTTCTTAGGATTATTTTTTACTTCATATAGATGGGACATTTAGAATTAATGGTGTCATGAAAGGAATACAAGACAAAAGTCTCCAGTTATTCTTTTGGAAAAGTTTAGTTGGTTGGGCCAGAACATTACTCCTGAACTGGATGGCCCTTCCTCATTGTATGACAAATGAGGAACTCGGTGATAAATAAACATGAATTGCCTTCTAGTAAATGAGAATAGCCCTTTTATTTATGAGTGCAATTTTCTCTTATTCTTCTGTGGTGAAATGAATTATACTGAGGTGGTGGGAAAGCCTATTGAGAGATCGAATTGACAATACAAGACAAAATGTAAGTTCAGCTGCCTTTATTTTTCATACTCTGTATTTTGTTCTAGTAAGTGCAGGTTATAGTGGAAATTACGGCAACCCTGAAGCTGGATATGCAGGACATCCTTATCCGGTCAGTTATGGTGGGAATCCCATGAATCCTGTAAGTTTTCTCATGGTTCTTACTTCTCACAGTCATTTATTAATATAAATACACACGCAAAACATGTAGAGATAGCCATGCCTATCTGAATATATTGTCCATGCTTATCAGGTACAGACGGGTTCGGAAAACTATCCTCAATATGGACCTGGACCTGGTTCTTGGGGTGCTTATGATTTGCAGCGAGCTCAAGGACAGAGATAGATGAGTAAACCATCATGTTGAGCTGTGGAGTTTGGACTGTTACTTGGCTTTTGGTCGCTGGTGGCCTGGTACTTAGGCTGGCACTTGGTAGATGCTTAGATTTCGTTATGAAACATTGTTTTTATCATATAATTTGTGGCACATATGCTTACATATGGAGTTTGTGGTCCTCGTACTGCAAACATTGGCAGCTCATATTAGCTTGTCCCTGCGCATCTCAGGGTTTGTTTTGGATATTTTCTTCTGCAAATTTGTGAACCAGCTCTTCTAGAATCTATTGCATGTCCATGTCATATTTGGTTTATCTTGCTTTTTTGCATGAGATTCACTTGATTCAACTATTGTTGACCTGAAAATGCGGCATGGGCGCTAAAGGGAAAAAAAATCCAGCAGACGCAAAATTTGGTTGGTGTGTTAGAGTCTTAGACCAGCTACTTCCCTAAAATTGGCAGCTACCGCTCGTCTAAAGATAGTTTTAATTTATTTTTCTATTCCTTGACATTGTTGTTGCAATTTCGTGTTTTTTTTGCTTTAATCATAAGTTATAACTTACTTGTGAGGTTGATTTTCTGTTCCTGTTTGCTTATGCAATACATTGTTATTTTTATCTGGTGTCAGGAGTCAATAGCATCACTTATTTGTAAATCCTTGATTCCATTGGGAACGTTCTCGTTTCTTTTACTTGAGAACTAGCGCAGGGTTATCGGATTTACCTACTAAGGGCACAGATTTCTTTTGCTTGAGAACTTAGCCCTCGGTTACTGATAGACCAGAAATGGTCTTCACAAGCTTGCCGCTTTTAGTAGAGGAATGAGGACAAGCCGACAAGATGCGGTGTCCAGTCGTATTGGTAGGGATCGCTACGCTACCTGTCTTTTTTTATCCTACGCGTATTGCTTAGCAAAGAAAACGGTAGCTCATAGACTGGAGGACCCCCTGCTACATCGTGATAACTCTCTTCAACCAGATCAACATAGAGATTGAGCTCGATCAGCTCGCTTATCCCCTGCGAGCAGAAGCTCAATCAATCAGAGGAGTGGCAAGCAGCAGAAAGTCTTCAAAGAGCTGCTCAATGGAAGGCGTACCTGGTAGGTCAAGCTAGGAGCGTCTTTCTTTCCTTTAGCTAGCTACCAAGGGCACATATTGCCTTCTAATTCGTGAAGCCACTAGTTTCAAGCAAAATTCGGGGATGGGACTTGGACAAAGGCGTGACTTGCCTGGGTCATATATGTTGAGTTGTGAATTGGCTTGGTCAAATTCATTAATTGACACATGTCAAAACAAATTTGGTGACAAATTTAAGAACTATCAGTTCGTGGTTTGGCTCGATTTGATGGAAATTTGGCCTGTGCCTGTCTAATTTGGCCCATGACTGTCTACTTTGGGTGTGAATTTAATCTTAGTACCCTTTTAGCTGCCAAGTTCATTCCTTGTAAGGTTGATCCGAATTTCAGAATCTTTATCTCCTCTAGGTCCAAACAGTAGTTTATATCTTGGGGGCATTGATTCTAAGTGGCAGTTATTGTAATATTTACACTTTATAGTCTCTGAGGTTTAATTAATTGCTTTTGGGCAAGTTTATGTCTATGCTGGCTGTAAGACTTTATTATGTATAATACTAGGTCCCTGAGTTGTAACTTGTTATAGGATTATACACGGGGGCAAAATTGGAACATTTGGAAGTACAGGCTATGGAGTATTAAGCAGACTTTTACTTTTAAAGTAGTAGTGGAATTTTATGGTGGGACATAATTGATGGTGTGAAGTGCTTATCAGTTATCAGGCTTATGTTTCAAAAGGGATTCTTCATCGATCTAGTGGCCAGTGAATCCCCGACCCAGGGGCTGCGGAAGGGTAAGTAACGTTGCTCTCTTTACGAATGTGAATGCCGCTTTTGATGGAAGAGGATGGAATCCATGTTTTACAAGATCAAGTATGGAATAGGATGGAAGAGGATGGAATCCATGTATGTTGATCGATTATCTTAACTGTTGATGGAGGAGGATGGAATCCATGTTTTACATTTCAAAGAAAAATAATTTATGAACCAAGTTACCACATGGCTAAAGCTAGTGCATTTTATATTTATTTAGACTTCACTAGATATATTTATATATATTTTCATCTGTGTGCGTGTGTTTATTTGTACTGATACTGCCGCTCAGCATGTGTTTTTGACAGCATGACGTCTTAGAGACAACGGCTCTACATTGTGTCACACGAAGTTTAGTGATGTCTTTTTCTTTGTTCGGTCATACTATCTGGTGCGAAATTTTAATTGGAGGACTCACATTTGCTTCCCATTAACTAGAAACCAAAAGAACAACTATGTGGTTGGGGATAGCGTTGCTTATTGATTTGTCCACCTAAGAGTCATTTTGAAGAGATTGCTGATTCCAAGTTCATGAAAATGCGCGTAGGATTGTATTATCAAACTACTCAAGGATTGTGTTACGAATATTGTTGTAGGTCAGTGATATAGCTTCATGCCTATGGGAGAAGTTAAAGTTTCTTTTTGTTGTGAATCTATTGCTTTGTACTTGTTTATTTGGGTGCACCTTTTGGCCATCATTGTAGGCAGGAATCAGATGCCATGACTTCAAATCAAATAGCCCATCGAAGAATGTGAGTAGGTACAGCTGAACAGGAAATATCAGATTTAATTAAGGTCATTTGGTGAGTTGGACTTCAGTTGGATCTTCTGTTAAAGTGGAGATTTAACATATGGCTTGCAGATGTTTCGACCACGCCTTTATGGGAAGTAGCTTTTGGGATGTGTTTCCGAAGGATGAAATTTGTTGTGGTAGTTTTCCCTTGCTGGAAGGGAGTTATGAATGAGTGTGAGAGTCTAATGCGGAGAGAGTTTAGAGGTGCATAGGGTTGGGGTTGAGGAGAAGGGCATTGGAAAGGGTTAAAGGGTTAGCCGGAGCATTCCCTAATAAATGAGTTTATGGTGGGCAATATTGAGGAAGGCACAACCTCATACAGGAAGTTGTCAATAAGTATCGACTTTGTAGTAGATCAGATCAGAAAAGGACCAAGGTCCTAGGTGCTTGAGAAGATAAGACCAGTAATAGTATACTTAATAAGTTAAGATAGCTTTCAGCATTTATAGTTGATTTTTTAGAGAGAGAAAATAACGTGTCTATTATTGTTTCTAGATAGAGGTTGTACTTCGTTTGGTCTGGAGTTGGGAAGTTATTTGATCTTCTTGTAGGGTGCTTGTTGGCAACCTCATTTGGCATGCATAATTCTAAATTGGACCCTTAGTTGCACGAATCGGGAATTTGGACGGGTGGACGCGGGTGCAGGGGTATGTAGAAGCTCCCTAGGTTAGGAGCGGTGAGGAAATATTTAATGAATAAATGTATATATGAATAAACTTATATATATTTATATGTATCAAACATATGTTTTATAGTTGCAAAGGAAGCGCGTATACAAACATTTTAGATATATAAACATGATTGAGAAATGACATCCCAATAGATTTTTTTATGCCAAATATGGACTAAACACGTAGACAAGTAGTAGAATACTAGACGAGAAAGAGAGTCCTAAATCTTTCTTACTTCTTTTTCCTTTTTCTCTGCCTTGCATATATTTGGAAAGAGAAGTGAGAATTTCGTCCATAAGGTTAGTGTGGAGGCTCGCATCCTATTTAGGAGCGGGTTTCCGTCTGGATGGAAGTGAGCTCCTGTCTTGGGAGCCCTGTCTTGGGAGCGTGGATTCGAGCTCCCGTCTAGGGAGCACACTCATTTTAGAAGGATCCTGCTACTAAGAGTGGACCTTTAGCTAGAATATCGTGTTGGAGGCAATGCAAGTTATTAATGGCTTTTTTGACAAGAAGCACGACGAGGAAGAATGCACCCTAGAGGTGCTTAATGTTCAATGAAGCAAGCGTTGGAGATGGTGAAGCATTTATTTTTACGTCGGGAGCCGGCCAGGGACTACTTGAATTTGCTTTATTACATCTTCCGGCTCCAGCGGATGATTTGGTTTCAATTTGCTTGCTGCTTTGATGTTGGCATGTTGTTTTTTCTTGATAAGCGGTTAAAATTAACTAAAAACTAATTCGCATTGAATGGAGAGGCAGCCTTGGCTCATGTACTAGTTTGTGAGGCGATAATTAGCCAATGTTGAACGGTCTGTAATAGGATTAGTTTGGCAAGCTGCACCGTATATCTTCTTGTGTAATTAGTTGGAGGGGAAGGATTCGATATATATTTTAGGACTTTTGAGGGGCTGGCATGTTGATTGAAGACAGCCATGTGGAGAACCTTTGAATTCCGGTAATGGAGCTGTCTGGTGGATTTTGTGTATTTCGGCTGCTTCCCCCCTCTTGGAGTTTCTTTGTTTCATAAATGTACTTTTTAAATCCAAAAAAGAAGGAAAAACAAGCTACTCATTGAGTCTTTCTATTCAGATTGATGTGGAACTTATCTTTGTTTCAAGTAAGGGATCCCTTACTTTGCTACGGTGCAAACCTCCCCTCTCTCGGTCATATTGTGATGATCAGAACCGTTCAATGTCTTTAAAACATGTTTTTAAGGGTCTCTGCAGGGAATCAGCAAAAAAAAAAAAAAACCGGGAAGAGCTTGATCCAAGCAGTTTTTCACAAAACTATGATCATCAAAATATGACCGGGAGAGGGGAGGTCCGCACCATAGCAAAGTAAGGGATCCCTCATAGGAACCGGATATATATATATATTTATATATATATGACCGGGAGAGGGGAGGTCCGCACCATAGCAAAGTAAGGGATCCCTCATAGGAACCGGATATATATATGGAGTCATGATCTAATGAGGGATCCCTCAACGAGCCTTAGTTGCAGACCTCCACGTTTTGGACACTTTTCGGACCAAATTTCGACGATCCGAACCGTTAGATGTGTTAAAAAGGTGTTTTTAAGGTCCAACGCGATGCCTTTTTCACAAAAACTGCTCCGATCAACCCCTTCCGAGTGTTTTTTTTCAACGAATCCTCGCGTTGGACCTTAAAAACACCTTTTTAACACATCTAACGGTTCGGATCGTCGAAATTTGGTCCGAAAAGTGGAGGTCCGCAACTTAGGGAGTTGAGGGATCCCTCATTAGATCGCCATTCTATATATATGTATATCAGTATGAGTTGGCCATTTGTTCTATCATTGGCATTAATCTATATATTCTATATGCATTTCCAAAAACAGTTGTAATGTAGTAAAGATATTTACATGGTTGTACTTGTTATTGTTTCCTTCTGTCATTGTAGTTAGGGTGAAATTTTGCCAAGGTCACTCTAGCATACTGTTTTTTATGCCTATCGTCTATGTATATCATCATCTCAATAGCTTGTTTCTAATGTGTGTAATATGCATCCTGTCTCTTTAATAAGAAGAGATGACATATCTGATGTTTTAAATTAGAAGGGAAAAACGTCATGGTATTTCAGACTAGATAACATATCTGATCTTCAAGAAATATTGGGTTGAGAGTTTTTTTTGGGTCAACAAGTGCAGCTGGGTTGAGAGTTTACTAGAGTGAAAAAAGGTGACTCTGACTTAAGAAACAATATATATGAATTTAGAGGACTTACTATGACATAGTCTATGACTAATTTGGTGAAGTTATTGCCGATTGTTCCACATATGTTGTTCTCAGCCTTTGAATCCAGCACAAGTTGGTGTGTTAGTGGTAGCACTTCATCAAGGTGAAAGAACTTACGTGGCATTTATACCGACAAAGATACCTTTACAGCTTTATACTGGACCTTGTGAGTTACTGTGTGGACATTTGGTTTGGGGTTACTCATGTAAACCTTGTGGACCAGCTGGAGTGGTGATTCTTCGTTCATGACTTGTAAGCTGATCGTCAATTTTTATTTCACACTTTGTTCTTTTGTTGGGTGTTAATATGAACGTATCTTGGTAAGAGTTTTTAAGTTGAAAGGGAATAACTGAAGTTGGTATGTGTGTTGTATTCCTTTCTGCTGCAAAGAGTTTCACGGCTTTGTATCATTTTGTTGTGTAGTTCTAGCTTCTAAGCCTCTAATGTCAATTCGTTCGTTTTCCACTTTTTAAGCAACTGCCTCAGGATATTTACCTATCTCAGCTTGCTATCCATTTGATGTCATTTCACTTTAGTTTTTAGGAGGTCTAAGAAGGATTAGTTCATCACTGCAAATCCTTATGTATAAGTGCATTGCCTCCATTATGGAGTCTCCTACTACCTTCATTGAAGATTCTAGCCGTTGAGAGTGCTAGGGTGAGTTACTAGTTACACACCGCATTAGGAGAACTTTTGTCACCGGCCTCATGTGAAATATTTGGATGAGAGAAGTATCGGCTGCTAGTTTAGGTTGGTATTACCTTTCTTTCTGGTTTGACTTCGAGGACGAGGCTTATTTGACACAAGGGATCCAATCATCTCAGTCCACTTGAAAGGACATCAGTCAATTACTGGGAGAATCTTGCTGGTTGCATGGAGTACACTGGCCGTTGGCAAGACATGTTCGGTAGTTGAGCTGCTATGTGATTTCCTCAGGTCAAGTAAGTGATACAGCACTGTATTTCGATCTGCTTCATTTTTCCTCTCCTGGTTGTGCAAGTCAAGCATTCTTTGATTTTGCACATTTCTAGTCTGTTTGGTGGATGGCAACTCCTCAGGTTCATATTGATTGCTAGATTGTCTGTTAATTTTATTTGGTATTTTTGTGGGTGAGTAATGGTTTGAGTCAGAACTGCAGTTTTTCCTCATTAGTAGGTCCTGAAGATTGGCGTCATTTGAATTCGTCCGCTAGATTGTTTAAGTTCAGGTCATAAACGAAGGTGTATCGTTTAGCACATGCTAGTTTTGTGTTGGTTTGGGGTTTACTTTGGCAAAAGTTGTGCTCCTCTGTAGCTTTAGATACTAATTATTGCTCTCTAGAGTTCATAAAACCTAGGTATTGCTTTTGCTGTGATAATAGGAACGAAACTCCTGGCCACAGATGAACCAGAACCCTCTTACATACTGTGGGGCCCGTAGTCTTGTGGGTCCAGCAACATTTGAGAGGATTGTGATTCATTTTGTTGCTGAGATTCTAGCTTTAATGTTCCTCTAGACTTTAAACATATTGCTTTTGATAGCCCACTTTAGTTATTATCTAAGTAGGATGAGCACTCATTGCTGTTGCTATTTTGTAATGCAACTTACCTCGGTAACCAGCCGAAGGGGCATAGTTAATAGATGTGCCTAGCATTTTGGTTGGCTGAAAGTAGTCTTTGGACTTATCGGAAAGAAAACGAAGAAAGAAAATAGACTTGGTGGCATTACATTTGAAGCAGTGGTGGTGTTGGGGTGGCATCAACGGTATAGGTAGAACAGTATATCCATATTAAAGTTGCTATTGAATGTGATTAGCCTGTATGTGTGCGTACAACATGTAAGCTTTTCCACCAAATATGATGTCTGTTTCTTGTAATAGCTCCACTAATGCTTGTGCTATATCCTATCTTTCCGTGCCATTTTGCTTGCATCCTAAAGATGTAATCTCATATCTACGCCTAAGGACACGTGGAAGCTTTAGGGAAGAGTAGATTTAATATACTACAGTTAATTAGATGTTACCCTATGTTACATGTTGGGTGTGTGTATGCCTCTAAGTGTTGAGTTCATCCAGTTGCCATCCCACGGATACACAGGAATACGCGAAAATTTTGATCTTTATGGTATGTTTCATTTATTTATTGGGACAAATACTGTTTATCAAGGGCTTTGGAGCAAGGTTGTCAAATCGAGAATCGGATTGACCCTTTTCCTAATCGTGAATCGTGACGATTTGGTCCAAATTTCACAAATACATTGGAAAATGTATCTTGGCATCTACATAATAAAGATAAATTGTAAAATTGAAAATTTTAAGCTTAAAGACATATTTAAGTTTGTTTTCTACTATAAGTTGATGATCTCGTGGTCTCATAGCAAGATAAATACTATAGTAACATGGATATATGCATATAGATGTTAAAGATTCATCATAGAAAGCTTACACAATGAAAGCTTGTAGCCTAATAGGTAGGAAACTAGCTTATATGACACCATATGTGGGTTAGTCTGAGCCTTGGAATGATTTAGAGGATACAAGAGCCAAAAAGATTGATTTGTGAAATTACATATCCATGTCGATTCCTTTCCATTGAATAAGGAATATGTTTTTCCGTACTTAATAGTATATGATCTTATATTCTTACTTATCTATAAGAAAAAACAAGGCAAAACAGCAAAAGTAGTTTCATATTGTCGAATGTAAGTTTTGATAAACCTTGATTCCCCTATAGATTCGAATCGGTTTTGCGTGAATCGGGAATCGAACTGCAAATCAAACAGTGAATCGTACGATTTGCCTTCGATTCTATATCAACCTTAGTTCACCTATAGATTTGTATCGCTTTCGCACAGAATCGTGAATCAAATCGCGAATCGAATCGTGAATCATGCGATTCTGACAACCATGCTTTGGAGAATTTCATGCATAGCATAAGAGTTCCACGCATTTTTCCTTGTAGATTTGGATTACAAAATACGCTTGCATAGCATAGGTGAATGTCCAGCTACATATATTGGCCACGAATTGTCGAATTCCCTACCCTTCTCCGAGTGTTGAGTGTCCAACATGGTCACTTACACTACGTAGAAGGATCCAGGCAATATAGATGTTATCTGCTCTCAGTGTCTAGGACTCTAGGGTGCTTGTGGCTCACTTATGCTTGCAGGAGTAAAATAGTAAAACATGGCATAGTTCATGCGGCCATGCCATGGAGCTTTCCTCTCCCTTTGTATGTAGCTGTGTATTTCTTGTTTTTAGGTGATAGAATTATTTACTAGGGCAACTAGGAATGTACAGCAACCTTGCTATCTTAGCAGCTATCAAGAACTTAATTTCTAATTGCTTTCTAGAGTTGCATATTCGTTTCTTGTGTTAAACTGCTTATACTGATCTCTTCCGTTTAACTTGCATTATGGTCTCATGGATATTTAACCAAGTTACTTTCTAACTGTATTCACTGTTAGTTCATTTTCTCAGTTATTTGTCACGGCATTTGGTACCTTCGCATGTATGATTGATAGTTGATGTTCTCGTTTCTAGGTTGCGACCGAAGGGCTCCAAAACAGAACGCTGTTTCCATTTTGCACCAATGATGAAATTTCAAGAGGTATGCACATTTGTCATTTGGTTTTTGAGGTTTTGTTTGCTTCCTGATTAAGCTGTAGATCATGTCGGCCCTTTGTCATATTGCTACCCTCTTGCTCGGACCTGGTTGCTGCTCCTCTAGCTCCCATTCACTCTCTTTTTTCTTTGTTCAGAAGGGCTTAATCCTCATGTGCTCATTATTGAGATGCTCTGGACCATGAATGAAGGAAGCATGGGAATGAGCACATAAATTAATTTGGGTCTCTAGGCCTGCCCTCCCTGATGCCTTTCGGCCTTGATTTGAGGGTATGGTTCTGTAGCAAAACGTCCCTGTAGCTCCTCGGTTCTTGGAGGTTTAGGGGGGCCACTTTTTCAGTAGTACTCTGAGAGCAGCCACTTTGTGCATATTGCCAAAGGTTAGGTCCGTCTCCAATCATCCCCCGCCCATACCCCCAATGATTGGGGACTAGATGGGTTCTGTTGTTGTTGTTGTTGTTGTAGAAGGGCTTAATCCCAATCTTTTTTTGGTGCATAGTGCACTAATTTGTTCCTCTAGCTCTTTGCTTTTTGGTATCTTTTGACATTGAATTGTGGTCTAGTAGGATACAAAATGTGCAGTGCCTTTGCTGGTTTGGACAGGTCATTAACCAAATCATTTCTTGCTATTTGCTGCTTCGCTGTACTAATCAGTTTCAAGCCATCTGTGTTGATAGAGTTCAATATCATATTATTTTTTTTGTTCATCAACAATTTCCCTATAAAGTACTCCCTCCGTCCCAAAATTTGTCCGGTCCGCAAAACGAGGACCTAAAGATAATAAGTATTTTAAAAGAAAATTTTAAAACTCTTTTCATAAATTAAAAGTACTTGATATCTAGTAAATGGTTAAAAAAATGTTGAATTTTTCTTGAAAATATTGTATTATTCTGGAACGGAGGTATCTGATCTGGATCCTGTAGCAGTTTTATTCACTGTAACTTAGCAAGTTCTATTAACTTCCTTCCCTTGTAATTAAAGACCTCTATAAAGATGTGTCACTTGGATATGGGTTCTATGCTAGCTCTTGTTTTCAGCTAAATATGTGTGCCTCCTTATTTCAATGGCAGCTGCACCCAATGTCCGGCATCCCGTGGGAATTAGTTGATCGCTATACGAAGGGAATGCGTTCCATTGTATCCCGGAAATTTGGTTTAGGTTCATTTATGTGGACCCCTTTCAATGCTGAGGCCCCATTCCAGAGTATATAACCAGACTTACGATTCCAGCTCTCTATTGATTTGCGGCTACGATGCTCAAGGAAAGTCAATAGACGGAATTCTGACTTCCATTGCGGGGACAATGTGTTTGTTGGAGCTCTGTCTGTCTCGGGGAAGAGGGGGATAGATTGGAGTTCATATCTGGAATTTTTGGACAAGTTACGTTTAGGTTGGCGTGTAATGGAGCCAAGCCAAGCACATGGATATATGGTTGCAGGTTTTGCTGAACTTTATCTAGATGGGGATTCGCAGCTATGATGCTCATGGAAAGTTAATAGACGGACTTCGTACTTTGATTGCGTGGACAATGTGTTTTTTGGATCTCTGTCCATCTCGGGGAAAAGGGCGATAGATTGGCAGTTCCTATCTGTAATTTTTGGACAAGTTACGTTTAGGTTGGCGTGCAATGGAGCTGAGCCAAGCACATGGATATTTGGTTGCAGGTTTTGCTGAACTTTATCTACATAAGTTCCACTTACCCATGCCGTGCATTTGACATGCCACTTGAGAGCTTCGCAAAGAGACTCAATTCCAACCTTCCTAATATACCAAACAAGTTAACCGGTTTTGTCAGTTCGATTTGATCAAATTCTGTTCCATGAATCCTGTGTCCGATTAGGATGTTTCTATGTGTAGTTTTTTGTTTTTTTGTTTGCGTATTTGTTAGTCGAGATTGTGTTATGGAGATAGTATCTTGTAAAGCTTGAGTGTGTGATATCTGAGGAATTAAAGGCGTTATGTTTTCTTTACCATGGCCTCCCCTCACATTCCATATAGCAGAACCCAGAGGCAACAGTCTGTTTAGTCTGTTTCCTCTGGGTTCGTACTTTGTACTACTACTGTAATGGTCCTAATTTTTGAATGGTTATTTGGAAATTTTTGTTACATTTATTTATTTAGATTTTAGGACTTCTCTTAAAATTTCTTACGCGTCTATGTGTGAGTGCATGAGTAGGTGTTGTGTACGCATTACACCTGTCCATCCAAAACCCTGTCAACCGTATGCAATAAATGTTTACAGATAGCTAGTGGGTTGCACCTAAAAAGGAGTTAATAATTCTACTTATTTCTATTTTTAGGCCATTCCACTTCTGGGCCATTCTACTTTTGCTATTTTCCATCTAGTATAATTTTCTCCTATAAAGTAGAAGCAGAATCTCCACTGCTTTGATTTAGAAAGAAAGAGAGAAAGGAAAAGGGTGAGGCAGAGAAGTAGTTTACCACGCATAGGAAAAGAGAGAGTTGGGTAGCAATCTATATTTTTCCACCACTCCAGTAGCCACCGCTTTGTGTTTTGTCTTCGGAAGAGAGGTAGTTAAATCCGCCTCCCTAAATATAAATATGTTCGTATATGGTAGAATAGAATTTTAGTAACTGAATTTTTGAGATGCTCAGAACTCGAAATAGACGTCACGACGTATAAAAAAAAAAAAGAAGAGAAATGAATCTCGGCCAACCGGCTGGGCTTCCGCCCCTCTGATATTTCCTTACCCAAAAAAAATAGTAAACAAACATAAGTGGGGTATTTGTTAAAAGTATGTTTGAAAAAGAAAGACTTATGGGATTTCTTTTGTTATTAAAAAAAAGATAGTGGGTCACTTTTCACTTTAAGAAATTTAAGAATTTTGTTCCTGATGATGCGTGGAAATAGTTTGGATGGAAAAATATTGCTTTGACAGAGTAGATCTAGTCTCAGACCCATTACACTGTCCGAGTTTTGATCTCAGAAAAATCTCCAAAATTTACCGTGACCTATTAAAATTATTTTAAGATTAACCACAGCATCGGATTTTTGAGAAAAATTATGTATTGAAAGTTGTGGTCACTGAGTTAGTCTCCGTGGGCTATCTTTTGACGAATCGTATAATGATCATAATGCCCTTATTGTTATATGCTACAAGAATTGGATAGATTTTATCTTGTAAATATGTGATTTCAAATTCAATGACGTATTATACATGATTGTCTCTTTACATGTTCCCTGATTATTAGAATGGACAATTAGGTTCGTGGGATTGGTGTTCGTACTTAGAAATCATCTAGACGTTAGGTTAAAGGATAAAAGGAATGATGTTTGTGGAATGTTGGAAAGATGGTCTTGGACTTTGGAGATGGAGATATTGTGATTTATGGATCGACAGAAATTCGAAACCCTAAGTTATGACATTGCGTGATGACTCCTAATGAATTATTTGATGTTATAAAGGATGGATGGTATTATAGACCGAAGCCCGGCTATATACTCTTGGGTTTACAGAAAATTCTTCCTTGTGAGGTGTTTGATGAATTTGACTAAGTAAATAACTTAGGCCTTTCATCTGGACTCCCAGATAGGGCAAGCAAGTTCTACCTATGTTTGTAACCGGTTAAGACACTTATGTTATTTTCGTTGCTTGAATAAAACCTTGTAAAATAAATCTTTTATTTCTAAATACCATTAATGCTTCCGAAAATCGGGGCGTTACAACTACTATTCCCGAATCCAAACTTTTTATTTTGAAATGAAAAATACTGCATTACAAATAACAAAATATACAAGCCATCACCACCACCACCTTTGATTACTTCCTGTATCCCTTCTTTAAAGTGTCCAACCTCATAAATTCAACTATCATTTTCATTGCTTTTTAAAATGAAATTTATTCAGAGAGGCGAAATGGGAAATACACTTACTTTACCAACAAATTTTTTAAAATGGAACACTTATAAAGGAATAACCGAAAATAGAATATAGGAATATTAACATTGCGGACGAAAGTATGTAGGAGGAAAGGTTTGTTTTTATGTTTATTTATGAGAGGTTGCAGAGTATTATTTGGGTTGACTTCAGATTTCACGTGGTGCCATTTTTTAAGTCAGCTCAAATCGGAGTGAATCGATTATTTGGATTTTAAAAGTAAGGCAACCTATGAGCCTAGTAAGGAACAACGAGTCCAACTCAATGGCAACCAAGGGTTTGTAACCTAGCGGTTATCTCCTAGTTATTTCATAAGTGAGACCAGAGTTCGAGCCTCTGTAGAGGCATTCGGGATTTTTAGGGCTATGAATAGCTTCTAGTCCCCTTCTGAACTAATTCACTAACTTCCCCGCTAATCCTCTCACTGATGTATATCGAATGATAAAAAAAAAATTATCAAAGTATTTTAGGAAGTTGTCATTAAAAAAACATGTGAGGAGATAAATTTGGAGCATTAGATGTATAGGAATGAAGGGTTGAGATTGGGTAGGGGGGGAATATTTTATTGAAAAAAAACTGTGTATTGTTTTATAGATGTTCGAAAGGCTGATTATTGGGTACTCCCATAATACCCTGACAAATTGACAATGATATGTGATACTTCCCACAAACAAAAGATTGGCACCACATTATGTGGGTCACTCCTTGTCTCTTAACCACCAAGCAAAAGTGAAATGATAAGTGTTCCTACCGAATAATTTATCGTTACGTTAAAGGTTGGGAATACCACGTAGACATGCCACATAATATTCCAGCAGCGTTGAATAATTACTCATGTTTGAAACCGCTCCAAAAAAAAAACCGCTCCCAAAAAAAAAAAACCCGCTCCCAATACGTCAAGTGTCGAGGTTTTCTTTAAGTAATTCTGATTGATCATCACGTGAGTATAGAATATAGATATAAAATCAGTAATCAGCATATAAATAATTGGAAAATTAGAAAAAGTAAGTTTGTGTGCAATTCGAGTCAGCAAGATAATACACAGATTCTAACCTGGCATAGTGTTCTTTTATTTTTATTTCTGGTACATCAAATAAAAGTGCAAGTGCGGTACTCGTCACCAGGGACGGATCCAGAAATTCTTTACAGCGGGGCACCAATTTCTACTAAGCTTAAACACAAATTTAAAGCCAAGCACAATAATATAAAACTAGTTTTAACGTTATGAAATAGACTTATAATATATATGCTTCTAAAAGTTTCATAACATAAGTACAAAAAACATAACCATAATAAACAAAATATCCATCACTAAGTACTTCTATGCGCGCTTTCACAGTTGATCGCGTCGAGTTCTTATAGCTTGAAAGCGTTGCATGATTGTCTCGTTAGCGATTCCATCAAAAACATCTCTCTCTCTCTCTCTCTCTATGTAAACCACCAAGCTATCGTTCAACCATTGATCACTCATTTTGTTCTGCAATCGATTCTTCACAATGTTCATGGCTGAAAATACCCATTCGACTGTAGCAGTTGCAACTGGTAAGATTAATGCTACAGTTAAGAGCAAGTAAAGTAAAGGATACAACTTATAATGGTGATTTCTGATCCTTTTTCAGAATGAGATACTTGTAATGGTGATTTTCGTTTGAAGTATTTCTCCATACTGTTATAAAGATTAAGAGAACATCTATATTAGCATATACATATCCGCATATGTATCCGAAAAGCCCTAAACTCTCAATTAAATAGCCCTAATTAAAAACCTCATAAAGCCCTAATTAAAAGGCACTAACAAAATGCCCAACCTACCATTCAAATATGCAAATTTGACTACAGACATTGAAATTGGAAAGAATCTGTAAAGGGGCTTTGGTATAAAAAATCAATATAGAGACAAACACAAACAATCAACCATTCAATGATTCAATTTAAAATAAAGGTTTGAAATGGACCAAACAAACCGACAGATTCTTTCCAATCACACAAAGTAGTCACAAATCTATCCATATTTATTACTCCCTCCGTTCCAAAATATTTGCCCCCTACGAAACTACGTGTAATTTTCAAACTAAAAAATAATATAGTTACAAAAATAATTTTCTAAGCAATATGGATCTTGTTTGATAGATCTCATTGAAAACTTTAATATGGTGCAAAAAAAATTTGAAAATTATTTTGATAAATACATTATTTTTTAGTTTGAAAATTGCACGTAGTTTCGTAGGGGGCAAACATTTTGGAACGGAGGGAGTAGTATATTACTCTACCGTCTCCACTACATAAATATATGTAGGCCAAAGATCCACTGGATCACTGCAATCTGCATATATCATATATACAAATATACAATATATCAGAAAGAGAGAGACTACAAGAGCGAGAGTGAGAGAGACCGACTTGAGAGAGTGAGAGTCTGATACCTCGGTCCAGACGAAGTGATGCCGTGATGGGTTTGGCCGGCGGAACGGCGACCGAGTCAGCAAACGGCTAATGGTGATCGACTCAAGTCACTCAAACGGCAGCCTTCTCCTCCTCTCCAATCTCCAGATCCGAAATAATAAGAGCGTCTTTTGTTTTGGGGTTTTGATCTGGTGAGTTGTGTGGTTTAGATTTGGTTTCTATTTGTTTTTTCCTTTTTTAGATTTGTTTTCCATTATTTGTAATATATATATATATATTGAAATTGAGGGGGGCACGTGACCCCGTGTGCCCCTGTGTGTGTCTGTCACTGCTCGTCACACCACAACCTATCTTATTACTTCCTCCGTCCCAATGTTATAATTCATTACAAAATTACATGTAATTTTTAAATTGAAAAATGATATATCTACAAAATTAATTTTCAAAAGTAGTAATTCGCATTCGCGAGGAATCCTACTGCATCTATGTCCGGGACGAAGTCAAGGTTCCATAGTAACAGCTCACTAGGACACGGACACAGCCTGAGGAGTCCATAAAAATAAGAAAAGAGGCGCGCGCGGGCGCGAGAGAGAGAGTACTCTCTCTAGTCTCTAGCACAAACACGATCACTTCAAGCTCTTGATCATTTTGAGAAAACTCCATTTTCACCTGAGAGATTGGCCATATCTGAGGCATCAAAACCAATTGTAGAAAGCCGAATACAATCCAATCTCTCAACCAATATGCAATCTTCACTTTCATCAATCCATGGAAAAAGATTCCACATTTCCAAACAAATCACAAAACCCAACTCACCACCATCAAAAAAATCACTTCTACATCTACCATCCTCTCTTTCAATCTCCTCTTCTCATAAAAAAACCCACTCCAACCCACCATTCCAGCAACCCATTTGGACATCAAAAAGAACCAAGCATTCCATTATTCCATCACCAAAACCCCACCAGGCCCAACCACTGTCTCCCCTTCTCTGCAGCATTTCATCTAACACTTTGTCTCCTAATGGAGGTGGAAGGGGTTTTCGGGGTTGGATCGAGGCGGTTGGGGAGGCGCTTTCGACGGCGTTTCCCTTGTGGGTAGCGTTGGGTTGTTTGGTAGGGCTGCTGAAACCGGATTCGTACAATTGGGTTCAACCCCAATGGACTATCATGGGCATTACTGTTACTATGCTTGGAATGGGTATGACACTCACTTTTGATGATCTTCGTGGGGCTTTGGCTATGCCTAAGGAGTTAATCGCTGGTTTTGTGCTCCAGTACTCGGTCAGTTATATCCTATCTTTGACTTTTTGTTGTTTTGAATCTAAGTAGCATAATATGTGTGCGCGAGGGTGATCTTTCAAAAACATTCCAAACTGTTGAATGGATTGAAAGCTAGAACGCACACCGAGGATTGAGAGAGGCAGCGCAGTTGAGGGCTGCAAACGAGCTGAGCTTTGAAGTGTTGATCGTTCAAAACTAGTCTAGCTTGAGCTCGGCTCCTTTATTATCAAGATGTTTGAGCTCGGTTTGTTTACTTAAAGATCCTCCATTAACAAACCGAGTCTCCTCAAAGAAGCCGAAATTTTATAGACGAACTGAGTTATAATTAACTTGAGCTCAATCGTTCACTAAGCGAGCTTAAAAAACTCAAGCTGAAGCTCTACTCGTTTACCGATGAGCCAAGTCTGAGCTGCTCCCGAACAACTCAGTTCGTTTGCAGTCCTTGCGCCAAGGTCGTACTAGAGGATTATGTGAACTGTGTTGAATATGTTGTGGTCATTAGTCATTATGTTTCTACTGCTGTTGTGGTCTTTAGTCATTATGTTTCTACTGCTGCATTATGGCAACTTCAAGTTTAGAAAGGCAAAAATGCCATGTTTACTACTTTTGTTACCATTTTCAATTACCATCTGACATGAACGGTGGGATGTTAATCATGCTTGTTTGGACCCCATCACATAATGTAAAGGACACATCAGTTGATACATGAAGATATTCAATAGGTATGGTAAGCATAGCATTGTTGCTTAAATGGTTCAAGTTGGTATGGGAATGGTTCAAGTACTTAAGAATTAAGATCAATCTTGAATGAATCTAATACGGATTTCGTAGCGTTTACAGCTATCACCTTACGTACCATTGCCTTGCAAATTTTAAAAAACTCTTAATTTTCTTGATTAATTGGAGTTTTTTAGCCGGGACTTTCTCTTAACAGTTTTACAATTCACTTTCCTCATGCATACCAATGACTCAATGAGACAAGAGGCTGAAAAAATGTGAAAGCAGCACCAGCAGTCTGTTTCTCTGTCCATTGATGTTGAAATTGGAAAATATAGATGCTGAAAATGAGAACTTCAGACCTATGGTGGTCTATGAATGAAATTTGCAACTTAAAATGTTTCTTCTAATGTTGTCATTTGGTAATGCTAGCCATCCAACAATGATGCTGTGAGATGTTAAAGTATCTTTAGAGGCTTTTATTTTAATGGACTGGTCAACAAAATCTCTTGTAGAAGTAGCTTTTCATGCAAGGGCTTTTGCTTTTCTTGCTTCACTATTGTCGTTATGGTGTACATAGGTTAATGGCCCATATTAAACCACGATGTTGTCTTGTATGAACATGATGAAGTTAGAGTTGCAAAATCTAAAAAGTGATGGTAATTAATATTGAGCTCATATTTTGGAAGTTCATAATGTGAAATGTGGCAAGGGAAAATTTTGCTTGAGTTCTACCCTGCATCTAAGTCTGTTTAACTTTTGGTCTCAATCCTCAAATTGGCAAATAGGAGTGACTATTTTTCCAACCTTCTTTCATACTCATGTAAAGATTATGGATTTTCACTTCCACTGTACTCCACATGTCATGTAACTTATTCCCATTCTTCTAGTGTTGATGACCACCATTGCCATATCTTTAGTTTCATTTTTCATGTGGCTCTTTCATCTCAATTAGAGTTCATAAACTGTTTTCAATGGTGATGAGATTTACCAATTGCAAAATACACATTATAGTTGAAAATAAACTAGTGTGGAAATATTTATGTCTCACCTCTAGTCAAGAAAGCCTTGTTCCAAGTGGCACTCTTTTCTTGTGTTGGCTTGGTGCGCGTTTCTTAAATCTTGCTTCACTATTCCACTTGATCAAGGGCCATTCGCTCAATATTACCTGGATCCATTTCATACGGGGTGCAACAGTTGTACGTTGGCTTTCAACCATTTTAAACCCAAACTGGTGAGCGAACCGGAAAAGGGAGCGGGTGGACGGGTCACCGGTTCTACTGCGGTCTAACCGGAATCGAACTGTGATGTCATAATTAGGTAAAAAATATAATAACATTGTAAAACTAACTAAAAAATCATAATAATAAATGAATATGTTGGAAAAAAAGATTGGAATGTGCACTATTATCTTGCATCAATTGAAGTGCAAGAGAACAAAGTGGATCTTCAAAGAAATTTAGTATTGGACCTTTGGTGTTTGTTATGTATGAATTATCAAATCGAGAATCGAATTGATCCTTTTCTGAATCGCGAATCGAATTGAATCTTGAATCGTAACGATTCGGTCCAAATTTCACAAATACATTGGAAAATGTATCTATGCATCTAACGTAATAAATATACATTGAAAAATTGAAAAATTGAAAAATTGAAAAATTTAAGCTTAAATCCATATGTAAGTTTGTTTACTACTATAAATGGATGGTCACGTGGTTTCATAGGAAAATATATACTATAGTAACATGGATATGAGCATATAGATATTAAAGATTCTTTATAAAAAGCTTTCCCTTATACACAATAAACACTTGTAGCCTAATCGGTTCTACTAGCTTATGTAGCAACATATGTGGGTTATTCTGAGCCTCAGAGCTGTGCCCTGATCTATGATTTGGAGGATACAAGAACTAAAAAGATTGATTTCTGAAATTACGTGTCCATGTAGATTCGTCTCCATTGAATAAAAAATTGGGTTTTCTGTACTTAACAAAATATGATCTTATATTATTGCTTTTCTATAAGAAAAAAACAAGCAAAACAACAAAAATGGTTTCATATTATCGAATGTAACAGTTGTAATAAACGTCAATTCATCTATAGAGTCGAACCGTTTTTGCGTGAATTGTGAATCGGGAATCGAATCGCGAATTGGGAATCGAATCGCGAATCAAACCCGTGAATTGTACGATTCACCTCCGATCTATATCAACCTTGATTCACTTATTGATTCGTGTCGTTTTGGCATAGAATTTTGAATCGGGCGATTCTGACAACCATTCCCACATCAATGATAAAGAAAAGTTGGGAGCAAGACTCGCATGTATAAAAGGCATAACAAGGCAGAGAATTGGAAAAGTGAATTGGTTAAGTGTTTGCGCTGCCCCAGGCGTGTACTGCTGGCCAGCCCCTGTCTGCTTTTTAGCATTTATGTGGCAGCTATTAAGTTTCTACAGTCCAATTAGTTCAAATATTTACATCACTGGTTCAATTGACCATTGACCAGGTAGATGGTTCAACTGTCTAGTTTGAGCAGTTTTCTTAAAGGAAGCCTGTTTTTGAAGCTAAACGGTTCAAACGGTTGACCTGGCCGGTCCGGTCCGGTTTTTAAAACACAGCTTTCAGCACCTAATGCAAACCTTCCTCCTCCACCTATACCTGAGACTGGTTGTGTAAATGTATAATAGTTAGCACGGATAGGCAGAGTTACCGGGAAACATAAACTATTAAGCTTAAGCTTCCGCCTATGGTCGCGAATCTCGATACATTACCTGATTGAATAAATGCATCCATTTGGAGGGCCATGATTTATATATCATATATTATGTTTCCCTACTTAATGATTGGTGTTGAGTTAATACCCATAGATCCTTGCTCCTGTTTATGATTCTAAGCTTCATATCATTTCGTGCTAAATAATGGTAGAATGTTAAGCTGGCTGACTGATTTCAGGTGATGCCATTATCGGCATACTTTGTCAGCAAATTGCTAAGGCTGCCTTCCTATTATGCAGCTGGCTTGATACTGGTTGGATGCTGCCCAGGCGGTCTGTAATATGTTCTGGTTATTGCTGCATTTTTTCTAATCTCTTGCTTATTTGTTTTGACCATTTTCGTGACTCAATCTTTGCAGGTACCGCAAGTAACATTGTCACTTATATTGCACGGTATGTAAGCCTTGAAAAATAGAATCATCCATTTCTCAGTATAACTAACTTGGGAAGAAGTCCTGATAATCTTATTTTGTTCCAGTGGAAATGTGGCCCTTTCAGTTTTGATGACGGCTGCAAGTACCCTATCAGCCGTGGTTGGTAAATCAACTCTGTTGCCCTATATTAGTTCCCTTCTAATAATTTTGTTTTTTGGATTGCAAAATTTGATTTTGCTTCCATGTAATTGGAAACTCTATTTGGAGTAGTTATTTAACCTATTTCATGTATCATTTCTTACTTCATACATGGATAGGATGCATACTGATTTCATAGCATCACGAGATCGCGATGTCTTAACCTAAAATTGGTATGCATCCTAACTTTAAGCCATGGATTGAAAGGCTACGACCTTTACATCTTAAGTTCTGGGGTTGGGACCGTATGTTTTCACACAAGGAGTAAAACGATTCCTCATTTGTGATCCAAAAAGAATACTTTTACTACCCGATGACCGGATAATTTTCCCGGAAAAATATGGGTTGTTACATCTTAAGTTCCAACTTTTACAGATCATGACCCCATTTCTCACGGCCAAACTTGCTGGACAATTCGTTGCAGTTGATGCGGTTGGACTTCTTACGTCCACGTTGCAGGTGATTTTGGCAGTCTTTGATTATCACTTATCACTTTCTTAAGTTTCTTTAGTCTTGTCGTTTTTAATCTTTTGATCAAGATTCAATCCAATCATACAGGTTGTGCTTCTTCCCGTGTTGGCTGGGGCCTTTCTAAATCAGTATTTTCAAAGTCTTGTCAAATTTGTCTCTCCCTTGATGCCACCTATTGCTGTTGCAACTGTGGCTGTTCTATGTGGAAAAGCTATTGCGCAGAGTGCTTCAGCTATCCTCACATCTGGTGGACAAGTGGTGCTAGCTGCTGTTCTTCTTCATGCATCTGGATTTTTCTTTGGCTATGTGCTTTCAAGGATGTTGGGGATTGATGTGTCTTCCTCCCGAACGATTTCTATTGAGGTTGGCATGCAGGTAAGGATCATTTCATAGGAGTCTAAGCCAGTCTTTGGTCCATAAGACTGTGTTTGGATCATGGGTTTGTGGAGGGTTTTATATTAGGTAAAGAGAATATAAGATCGTGAAATGAAGCAGCAAAATTTATTTTGAGTTTCCTATCTTTTCCTTTCCCTTCCTTTACCTCTGTAAATCACTACACGAATCCAAGATCCGAATACAACCTCACTGTATCATCAACAGTATTCCACTACATTGAACTTGTGAAGTCATCTTAACAATCACGTATTAACCTAAACTTGAGAATTCTGACTCACCCTTGTTTATGTTTCAGAACTCGGTCCTTGGGGTAGTTCTTGCCACTCAGCACTTCGGAAACCCATTGACTGCAGTACCATGTGCTGTTTCCAGTGTTTGTCACTCTATCATCGGTAGCGCATTGGCAGGAATCTGGAGGCGTAGTATTCCCAAAAACCAAGAGTAGAATTCAGAGGTCGAAACTTAAAGTTCTAGATATGCTTTAGACAAATCTTATGTTGTTTTGTTCCTAGTGATTTTCTACCATCGGTTCGGGTGAACACTATCAAGCTTGTTATTACAATGCTTTTAGTTTCATGTTCTGGCAATTGAGAGGAGAGAACAGATTGGACGCTCCAAGATTAGTGAGCTGAAAATGACTTTAAGTTGCTTTTGTTTTGAAGTACAAGAAGCTTTCGATAGAATGCTGTTGGGATATACTCCCTCCGTTCCAAAATGTTTGCCCCCTACGAAACTACGTGCAATTTTCAAACTAAAAAATAATATAGTTACAAAAATAATTTTCTAAGATTAGTGAGCTGAGAACAGATTGGACGCTCCAAGATTAGTGAGCTGAAAATGACTTTAAGTTGCTTTTGTTTTGAAGTACAAGAAGCTTTCGATAGAATGCTGTTGGGATATACTCCCTCCGTTCCAAAATGTTTGCC
>JAXBDA010002449.1:0-42577 GCA_036023075.1 Gaultheria prostrata
CTTTATCACCCCAAAGAAAGTTTCTGTTGATTTTGTCAATTTGGTTGGTTATGGAAACGGGGAGGGCTGTGGTTTGCATAGTATAGTTGGGGATAGTGGATGTGACAGATTGCACAAGGGTAGCACGACCCTTGAGGATCGATATCACTTATACTAAAAAGAAGACAAGTAAAGTGATTGCCATATAATGTATTCGCGAAATTCGATAATCATCATCCATACATAAGATGAGCCGTAATAAGAGTGGGTGACCTCTGTTTCGTTGCCCGAACACGATTGGTGCTGACCAAACTAGGTGCTACAGTGGTAGCAAGAGAGGCCAGGCGGTGACAATTGAGAGGTTGTCACTGAGAATTCCCAGTCACATGGGAAGAGAGGTCAAATGGCAAGGCCATACGCCCGATTGACTCCTCGCGGAGTATAGCTCACATCCAAACATCTGATTGGGGAACGGGGCAACGCCCATGAAACTCCGGCGGAAAGGTAAGGCCTGCCAGGCCATATGCCCATGGGTGTAGGATTCTTCGAAAAAGTGCGGGTTGACTTGGAGACCTGGGACCTTGGCTTAGCAACAAATGAAGGGAAGCTCGAAGAGCTTTCTTTGCCAACGGCTTATGTAGTGGTCGGCCTTATAAAGCTCGCTGAGTTTCGCTTCCCTCCCCCCTTCCCTTATTAAGTGGAAAGTCTTCACTTAGTAGTCGGCATTCTCTAAGCGACTTGTCGAGTTTACGAAGCTTTGTTTCTTGTAGTCGGCCCGTCTTGAAGGCTATTTTGGGCATTTTGGGGGGACGAACTGGTAATGTGGCAATAGGCAATTGAGTTCCTTTAATGTCAGCTAGTCTAATTTTAGGGCCCGTTTAATGTGTAGTTGCATTCAATATGTACTCGCATCGAATAAATAGTGATAGGATTAATCTATACAATTAATATCACCCCCTCTGGTATTGTTTGCACGTACGTATGATATCGGAAAATGATTCATAGGATTAAAAATAATTTTCCGGATTTTGAGTATCAAAATCCTTTTAGTTTTAGATAATTTAGATTGATCACAAATCCGAGACTTTCGTGAAATAAAAGTCGTGGCGCTTCTTGTAGAGTAGTATTATGGATTTGGAAATATACAATAAAATAAGTGCATCGTTCGTCTTTTTAAATTAGATTTTTGAGTATTCTTATTGTGTCATCCTGTATTCATAAAATTGAATTTTGAACCATTGAACAAATACGAACCAAGTAAACTTGTTTAGAATACTACTTTGCAGAAGAAAAATATCAGGATTAATTAATCATCCTTATCATAGCCGTGCTGTCCAAGCTAATTAATTGACCAAGTCGTTGAGAAAACAATGGGTCAAAAAGCAACAAATCACACCTCGTATATATGGAACCAGCTGGGCCTTGCTCCACAAGTTCATTGACCAGAGGGGGTGTGCCACTAACTTGGTTTTTTTGATTTTTTGCTTTTTTATGTGAGAGCTCGTAATACGTGTTGATTTTTTGTGGTTTTTTTATGTGATGTATTGTGAGTAGATGACCTGTCTCGAAAAACATAATAAATTGGATTTTGACTTTTTAAGTTAGTGGAACAGGGCTTAATGCAATCAGGCTCCGTTTGGACAAACTTATTTTTGAACATTTTAGACTTCTTGAGCTAACGAAAAGTTCATATGTTCTGGATAAATGCTAAGACATTTTCTTGTTATCTTTTACCCAAATAAAAAGCCATTTTAAATTCCTATAGGCCCAAACTAAATTGCCCAAAGTCACTTTTTGCAAAATAAACAAAAAACACTTAAAAAAAGTTAGTCCAAACACGCCCTTTCATCTCCGTTCTCTTTCTCTCTTTATAAATAGAGCTAAACTCTCGACTCATTTCTCATACTAATCATTTGCGCTCTTGCACATATCAGAGAGAAAAGAAACTTAGTGAAGCAATACTCCAATCCAATGGTTTTCTTCTCAGCTGTTTTCAGTTGCTTCCTGCCATCGGTGCCATCACGAGTGTTTGATGATTCCGGTAGCCAAAAAGAGAAGAGGCCTTCCTCTGGAAAAGGAGACAGCAACTTGAAATCATCTGAAGCTCCAATTGTCGTGCCGTATTTTCCCGTTAGTTCTTTTCTCTCCCGCTTGTAGTTATTGAAGTGCAAGGATGAGTTTGAGAATCGACAACGTGAGCATGTGTATGACAAGAGATTCTTCTATGTCCCAAATCTCTGTTCTTCAGTCTCAATGCACATTCAACCTCTATCCCAATCTCTGTCCTTCACCTCGTTGCTCTCCAGGATACTTTCCATTGATGAAGTCCTTTTGGGTGCTTAAAAGTTCAAACTTTAAATGGAGAAGCCACTTCATGTATGATTTTTGATCTGGTTGTATGGTTAGAATAGGCAGTGAGGTAGGACAAAGGGGTGTTTGGAAGCAATTTTTTTTTTTTTTCTCCTTTCTAAGGTTTTGTTTTCTAGCTTTTGAATTATAAACAGAATAGATTATGAATCTGTGCAAGTATTTGGATGGATATGTGCCCAATAAATTTCGCATCAAAGTAGTGTTGGGTAAACTTGAGGAATAAATTCTGAATTTTTTTACCACGTTGCCATTGGTTAGAAGTAAATTATTAGGAAAACAATTCTATTTTAATGATGGGGTAAATTATTAGGAAAACAATTCTATTTTAATGAGAATGCAATAGCTCCTTTTGAGGTTAATGTTTCAATTGTGTCACCACTGTTCAGTTTCCAGATTCATTCTGGAATTTACACCATAATAATACAATAAAGAAAAATGGAAAAAGAAAGTGATTAACATTCCCAAACACCCCTCAAGTGGGAATGTAGCAACAAACTACGGCACATTGCACAATCCCATGGTGTACATTAAGCTGTATTTTGGATCTTGAATTTGTAAAGGACCACCCAATAAACAAAAAAGTGAAAAGAGAGGAAAAAGAAACAAAAGAGGCTTATTGATATTTCCTTTTTTTTTCATCTGCTATTCCATCGTGACAGAAAAATGAAAACATTTATTTGTAGAAAAAAATGAATCTACACAATTACTTATACTCCACTTTGCAGAAAAATGGCGGACCACGCGTGACATAGGCGAAATATCCATATCAACAGGAAGATAATACTATGTCGTATAGGTTACGAGATAACATGTCAACGTTTGAAAAGCGAAGGAGGACAATGCATTTTTAGAAATCTGACGGAAAGTTTCTGCTAAGTAAAGAAATCTCAGAGGAGGTGACATTACAAAGATCATGGCATTCAACAGTCAATATACAAGTTTTCATGAACTAAACATACAATGAAAATTTTAACCACAGGACGAGTTCTAGAAATTACGTTCCAAGACTCTAATGTGTCTTCGTGTTCCGAGTCTCCTTAACGTATCCTAGAGTATCAACATGTCCGAGCAAAAACAATAATAAGATAATCATACACGTATATAGACATTTTGACACGTGTCGGGGAGAGTAAAGAAATGTATTGAACAAGGATACGTGAAGCCGATAGATTCAATGCTGAGTGAATCTGAGATTTCGATCTTTTGTTAATTTCTAGAGTAGTGCAGAAACAAATGCAATTGAGTTACTGTAACCCAAAAAAGCAACCACGCCGCATAACAAACATTTGAGGTAGTACTCAAAAGTATTAGTTTGATAACAGAAACCCCAATACAGAAACCCCCGTTAAAAAATAGAAAAAAAAAACTAAACTTCAAGTCAGATTATCAAAGTCATAGTAGGCTGGAGTCAATACTATGTGAAGGAAAAACAAGAACAGATACTAGTGAATGAGAGCATGGGCCGCAAACAAATAGTGCGTAAGTGAGTACTTCTCCAGTGAGGGCAACACAAAAGTATTGTCCGCAGAATCATCAACTCCATCGGAAGACACGGATTCCTCTGTTTGGTCACATTTTCCTGTATCAAGCAAGATCAGGCTCTCTGCATAGGTGCCCAGATAGAACGAGTCTTTCCCACCGCAAATTCCCATCTTCTTAATCCTCCCCGGTTGACACGATACTAGCTTACCATCCCATTTTGCCACCACCACCTCCCCACTCTTCCTAAATCCCAGAACTGTGGAAACACCACCATTCAACGAACCAGTGAACAGCTTACTCCAAGATTCTTCCACACCGTACTCATTCATAGCCCACACTGTAAAACCCTTGCAACAATAATGGCCACGACCGTCATACTGGAAAATCGAAATACTATCCTTATAACCCACCACCGCCAAGTCCAGCGGAGACACACCAACCAACTTTTCCGGCAACTTCACCTCCCGAAACACCTCACTTCCCATATCAAACACTAAGACTACATTGTGGTAACCGGTGATCTTTCCACCACTATATGCTGTCCAATGGACTCCACCCTTAATAAATACACTAGACCAGAAAAACTCATCCATGCGATATTCAATTTCACAACCCTTAACGGTTTTCCACAAACCAGTGCTGAGAGAAAAAACCTCCACTTTAGGAGGAACAGCCCACTGAGAGCGCTTCTTATCCCTCCTTGTTTCTTCTAGATACACAGTTCTGACTATTTTAGGGTCACTCGTTTTTGCATCGCATCCGAACCCAAGAAAGTGCATGTAGGGACCATAATCATCAAAGCTTATATTGGGTTTAGGAAGGGTCAAGTACCTGTAAAGTTTAATGAGTTAGTTGACAATAGGAGGGAGGGAGTTCTTCCAATCTGGTTAACGGCTCGTTTGATTACCCATCTTATTTCTCACAACTGTAAAATAAGCAAATACTCGTAAGATATTTGATGAAATAAGGAACTAAGTTACTAACCTAGGCTACCATCCCGAAATCAAGAAAATCAGATATTCGGCAAAACGAGCAAACAAAAAACAGGAAAGCTACCGCTGAATAAACAACCCTAAGATATCTTCTGTTTTGAAATAAGCAAGCTAGCTAGGTTATGGAATGAGATGTTGATAATTTGTTAGTGTGCAGTAGTGAAGTGCTAGGTAACTAAATATCTGATTCTAACCGACTACAGTGATTTTCCCAGCTAAATGAGAAGGAAATGAGATTTCGATTCAAATGACTTTCCTAAATATAGTACCTTCGAATAGCAGGGTTCCAGAGGATAATGGTGTAGGTGTAGCCAAAGCAGTCGTCGGAGAGACAAACTACGCCGTTGCAGCATCCGACGACCCGAAAGAAGAAGCCGGAGCGAGTCTCGAAGGGGAAATTCAAGTCGCTAAGAGTGGTAAAATCGTCGTCATCAGAGCGGAGGGAGTAAATCTCCCGGTACTTTGGGGTGACGGAAAAGTAGCGGAGGAGGAGGAGGGAGGGTTTGGTGGTGGTGGGGCAGAGGTGGGCGGAGGTGAAATCGGGGGAGGAGATAAGAGAGAGCCATGACTTGCACACGCACCTGAATTTGAGGAGGGATTTGGCGGGGAGGCGGATTAGGATGCTGATTAGGGCTTCGCGAGGGAGGTAGTCCGACATTTTCACAGAGAGAATAAAACCCTAGGTATTTTCTGTGAATTGGACTGATGAGTGAAGACGAAGAAGTGCCGCCGAAAAAAGCAGGGAAATGTATTGCACAGGACCCCCTTGGATTGGATATTTTTTATAATTCAGTTCCTTTTTTTATTTTTTTTATTTTCGGTTTTGGCAACCAAGATGCTTACCCTGTTCTAATTTAGTAATCCATAAAGAATTGCTCTAAAGTCCATTATAACTCTTTGTAACATGTCTAGTCCATCTCATAATTTCATAACACCTCTAATTCATGTTTTTGCATTTTCTAAGGTGTAATATCTACTCTCTATTTTTAATAGACAAATATACCCTCACATTAGATTTATAATACAATAGACTCTCGCGTGGAAAGTCCATGATGTCGGGAAAGTTCGCCGGAAGTCACTGCGTCGGAAAACTCTGCCGGAAAATTTCACCGACACCGGAAAAGTCGCCAAAAAATTAGACTTCGCCGGAAAATTTGTTGGCGCAGATAACCATATCTGGACTCAAAAGAGGTGGTTATTTGGACTCACAAGATGTGATTATCTGTATTATTATCTTTTCTTAAGGCCTACTTTGAATCAAATGTGGTTATCTGGAGTCATAAGATGAGATGATTCGAATTTCTCACATCATTGGCGTCTTCGAGAAGAACATTCATGGGGAAAAAATATCATGTTAGTCGAATATTGATAGGTATCCAATAACATTATATTTTAAAAATAATTTTCGTGTTTCGATGCCTATAGATGTTCGATGGAGAGAGTTTTTAGAGAGTTTTTTTAATAGGTCCGTGAGCAATAGAGGACATATTTGGTTTGGTATAGGAAATAATTCTTCATCTTGGGAGTTAGACTTGCAATCAATTTCTTTTCGTCTTGAGCGCACAACTACGCACTATCCAAATTATAAAGAGAAAGAAAACTTTTAAAAGTACCAAAAAAAAACCTCCTCATTGGAAGCTTCATCGGTGTACTTTAGGACATTCTCATTTTAGAGGTATTCTCAACGCTCTGCCTCTTCATCTCCAACCCATGTGCAACAGTGCTTGGTTTGTGCCACATAGGTCTTTTGGTTGGTCTTGGTTAGTTGTTTTCCTCTTGCGATCGAACGTGATTGGTATTTGTTGCTCGATCGCTTTTCCTAACCTATATCGACTTTTCGAATTTCTTTTACAACCATACCTCTTCACCCACGAGATGATTGAAACTACAGAAGTTGCTACATGGAAATGTCAAGAGAATCGATATTCCACTCTTATCTTGGACGGCTGTAGGTCACTGAGGGTGAGTTTCCGTTTGTTTTGCTTTTAACATCCCCAACTCCCATTTGCTAAAAGCACCAAGGTGATTTTAGCAAAAGGACTATGTGAAAGAAAATTAATTTTTTGCAACTTAGCTTGTAGTTAATGAAAAATAAAAAAGATTTTAGCATCTTCCTAAAACTCAACTTTTATAAAATTTCCTATTTTAGCAAATAGCAACTTGGCCTAAATCAACCACATCCATAAACGGGGGTGGCTAAGGTAATGAAAAAGCATATTTTTACAGAGAGATTGTTTATTGACACAATGACATTAGTGATCTTGTTTGGTTTGGTTTTGGATAATGATTGGAGGAATAAATGAGAATGATAACTAGAAATATGAGATAATGATTGGAGAGAGATAGAGAGAGAAATGAAAATAATAATTAAAAATAAAGATAATGATTAGAGAGAAATATGAGTAATAATTAGAAAATAATGGGAAAAAATGGTCTTTTTTTTTTAACGGCTAAAGGATGGAAAAGAGACGACCAGCGTAACAACCCCACATGAGCGTGACCATTGGGGTTCCCGACCCGCTGTGGAATGTCCGGTTGAGCCATAGCTATTGTCCGAATAGGACAGGTCGTCAGCACAACACAACCTAGACGACTAGTTGGCCAAATACCCTCCACACAAATCCACGCAAATCCTAGCAATAATATGAGAAAATCGGTCTTGAAATCCAAAACGAGCAAGGTCACTGGACCTAATCACAAAATCTTCAAACCAGAGGGTTAAAATGTGCAAAAGGAATCCCTCCTTGGACCGATAAAATAAAATAAAAAAAATTTCCCTACCTCCTAGGCTTACATAATCTTCACTCCCTCGTCTCCTTCTCCACTCACGGAGAGACTCCCTAGGGTCTCTCTCTCTCTCTCTCTGTGTGTGTGTGTGAAAATGTCGGACTACCTCCCTCGCGAAGTCCTAATAAACATCCTTACACGCCTCCCCGCCAAATCGCTCCTCAAGTTCAGGTGCGTATGCAAGTCATGGCGCTCTCTCATCTCCTCCCCTGATTTCACCTCCGCCCACCACCACCTTACCACCAAACCCGCCCTCCTCCTCTTCCGACACTTCTCTCTCGCCCCAAAATTCAAAGAGCTCTATAATCTCCGTTCCGTTGACGCCGATTTCACCTCTCTTGCCGACCTGAGTTGCCCCTCCAAGACCCGCTCCGGCTGCTTCTTCCGTGTGGTCGGATGCTGCAACGGCGTTATTTGTCTCTCTGACGACTGTTTTAGCTACACTTACACTATTATCCTCTGGAACCCTGCCATTCGAAGGTATTGAGTGAATTCATTTTAATCAGAATCTTATTCCTTTCGAATTTAGCTTGAATAATTACAGATGGAAACAGTATTTACTTGCCCAACTTTTGACAAAACCCTAACAAACAATTAACCCCGATTGGCTGAATCAGCTTGTAACAATCTATTATCGGCTCGTTCCATATGTTAGCTTTCTGCAAAACCCAAAAATAAGTTATAGGACTGTTTTAGTTACAACCTAGCTTATTTGCGTATTTTGCTGAAGGAATCTGGTCTGGATGTTTGTGTGATGGAAACCTAGCTTATTTGCTTGTTTTGTCGAAATATTGTATTTGCTTATTTCACTGGAATAAGCAAATAGGATGGGTAATCAAATGAGCATTTAACCAAATTGGAATAACTAACTCCCTCCTATAATTGTCGCCTGACTCGTTAAACTTTACAGGTACTTGATCCTTCCTAGACCTAATCTATGCTTTGATGATTATGGTCCGTACATGTTCGCTCTTGGGTTCGGATTTGATCCAAAAACAAACGACCATAAAATAATCAGAATCGTGTATCAAGAAGAAGCAGGGAGGGTGAAGGTTTGGGCTGCTCCTCCCAAGGTTGAGGTTTATGCTCTCAGCACTGGGTCGTGGAAAACCATTAAGGGTGCCAAAATTGTGTTCCACATGGTTGAGTTTTTCTGGTCTAGTGTCTTCGCTAATGGGGGGGTACATTGGATGGTGTATAGTGGTGGAAAGAGCACCGGTTACTGCAATGTAGTCCTAGTGTTTGATATGGGGAGTGAGGTGTTTAGGGAGGTGAAGCTGCCGGAGAAATTGGTCGGTGAGTGTCCACTGGATTTGGCAGTGGGGGCTCATAGGGATTCGATTTCGGTTTTCCAGTATGACAATCGCGGCCCGTATAGCTGTAAGGGTTTTACAGTCTGGGTTTTGAAACAGTATGGTGTGGAAGAGTCTTGGAGTAAGCTGTTCACCGGTTCTTTGAATGGCGGTGTTTCTACTATTTTGGGGTTTAGGAGTACCGGGGAGGTGCTAGTGGAAAAATGGGATGGTAAGTTGGTGTCGTGTCAGCCGGGGAGGATTAAGAAGATGGGAATTCGTGGTGGCAAAGAATCTTTCTATTTGGGTACCTATACAGAGAGCCTAATCTTGCTTGATGGAGGAAATGTTGTCCCGACGGAGGACATTGCGTCTTCTGATGGAGTTGATGGTTCTTCGGACACCGCTGCTGTATTGTCTAAATTGGAGGATTACTCACGTATGCACTACCTGTTTGCTGCAAGTGCTCTCAATCCCTAGTATGTGTTCGTGTTTGGTTCACATGTAATTGATTCTTCAGTTTTCTGTGACTGTGCAGCTCAATTAAAGTTTGATTTAGTTTTTAGCTATGGGATAATGGCTGTGTGTAGATCTATTTAAGTTTAGTTCTTTGGAATCTCTGTTATCATACAAATTCTTCCCTTTTCTGCTTGAAATTATTACTACCTCAAGTGTTTGTCGTGTGCTTGGTTGCTTTTAGGTTACAGAAGATCGATCACATTTTGTTACCTCGGTATCAAATGAGGGTTATCAGGAATATAGTAGTAGTTTCTTGCCTGGGTCATGTGGGCTAGCGTGTAGCAAAAATCCTGATTTTGAATCCAGAGTGTGTCATGAAGATTGTATTGGCTCTGGATTGCTCAAATGTTTCTGAGTTTCCTCGTACTGTTTATGGAGTATGATGATTGCAAAAAGCTGCAACTATAATCCTTTAGCTGAATTTGGCTGGATTTTAAACCAGGTTACATGGCTAAATTATTCTGAGATTGCTCAATAAGTCTTACAGTTTATAATGACGGTAGTTTTTGTAAGTACAGGGTTTCGTGGAAGACTGAATGAGAAGGGAAATGTTTTAAACATGGATGTTCCGTGAGTCCTATCGTGCTTGTCTTTCTAGATGGGGAGTGCTGTATAACTGCTGTATGTCTTGTAAAGAAGTAATCTTTGTAGATGGGAAGTAATCTTCAATTTATACTTGCTGTTATTGTTAATTTCACTTGTGTGATTGCAATTCTATATGATAGATGTGGAGTGGAGGTGGTTGTGTTAATTTCTTTCAGAGAACGTATTACTGTTCCGAGTCAATGTACTTGGTGGTGAATTGGTCAGTCTACTACACAAAACAAGTTCTTGGGAAGTTGGGATTTTGAACTGTTGAAGCTTATTTCGCTCTTATCTAGGGATTCCAATTTAACGAGTGAAAGTGCACTTATAAGTCCGTGTCCGTCCTGTTGATCGTTTGGTTATGTATTTTACTGTGATATCAAATCACTGGAGTAGATCGAAACATGAAGAAATACACTTCACCATCAATTTGAATCTCTCTTGCTTGTAGTCGCTACACTAATCTTTTCCCTTGATCAATGTATCTCAGTTCCACATTTTGCTGAGAATCAGTAAACACAGCAGTACCGATCCAAAGTCGTGTGATTGAGAAATAAGAAAAAGTGAAAGTTACTTTGAAAGGTACTGTTAATCTTCCACTTCACCTGGACCTTGGTGTCTCTGAATTCATTTTTGTTCCACTTTTATGGAGCATTCTTTTCCTCCGGCAGCTTGGCTGCCTTTAGCATTGTTGTCAGAGACAGTGGCAGACTTGCTCAGATGTGTGGTTATGGTAGAATCTCAGCGTGTTCGGCAATTTTCATTCAGGCATGGGCCCTTCGTATAGCCTGTGGTATGGCCATGGATTGTGACTTTGCAGAGATGATTTTTGAATCTGATTGTAATGTTTTTATCAATATGATTAATCACAAGGATTCTCATTGCCCTTAGGAGATTTAAGAGCAGTTCTGGAAGATGTGTAGTTTGTTGGCAGCTTCAAAAAATTGGTCTTTCAGGTGGTGCCGCAGGCAGAGATGGTGCTGCTCACTGGTTAGCGATTAAGTGCGTTGTGGACACAACTCGGATAGGTGACGGATACATTTGTAGTTTAGAATGTAATTTCTGAAACTCTGCTCCACAGTCGAAATTTTAGGCATGGATTTGGGGATGGGAAACAATATGGTTTTGTGTATGATAACTTTCTTTTCTAGGTGTGGGGTGTGGTGTGCTATGTTAACGGATGTCTTCCAAGGTAGTCTACATATTGGGTAACTTTCAGTAGCATAGGGTTCTTAACTTCACCGCCACGTGAAAAGTTTGTTGGAGCACCACCACGTGATGCTCCAAGACTATCAAATAATTATTCTAACCCATTAAACCTCTCAAGACACATGTCCGTCTCATGGCCTCCAAGGCCACCATGACCCTCTATCATCCCCACCAAGACTTTAAAAGACGGGTTCAACTCTCTTGTTCATGTTTGTAGCTGTGATAGATAATGGCAAGTAGCCAAGTAGGCCTATCCCCTCCGTAACAAGAGACATGTTTGCAATGACTTCTCGAGCCTTCCAAATCATGGCGTAATAAATGTGGCGCAATTTTTTTTTTTTTTTCAAGTTAAAAATATCTTAGAAAGCTACTTAAAAATGTAAATTGAGAAGCACCCATTGTGAGGATGTTGAATTTTGTTTTTAAGAGGTGATTTTAGTTTGCAAATCTGGGAGTTTTGGGAGTGCAAATTTGTTCACCCTCACCTAATGAGGGTGAACAAAACCTTCACCCTGATTAGTTAAAATGGTGTGGGATCCACAGAATCAATATACTTTTTGGTAAGCATGACACTACTTTGTGGTGGGATTCACACCATTTGTGGTGGACCCCATACAATTTCAACCAATCAGAGTGAGAGTTTTGTTCACCCTCATTAAGTGAGGGTAAACAAATTTGGATTCGAGTTTTGGCTGACACTCCCACTAACGATTTTTTCATCAATGGTAAATGTTTAATTGATCTAATTGTGAGAAGGTTTGAAAATAGAGAAAGAACAAATTAAAGCTTCATTCTTGAATGAGACTGAACTTGCTCTGTTTTTAGAAATACAACAAATTAAAGCTTCATTCTTGAAGGCACCAAAAGCAACCAATAATTTCTTTGAACCAGTAATGGAACAAAGGCCACCATTTGTGACTCCTCAAGTTAGTCCCTGATAACCAAGGGCTTGTAGCGTAGCGGTTATCTTCTGGTTCTCCCACAAGCGAGATCAGGGTTCGAGCCTCGGCAGAGGCATTTGGGGTTTAGGGCTATGGATAGCTTCTAGAGCCCTTCTGGACTAACTCACTAACTTCCCCGCTAATCCCCACTGATGTATATCGAATGACAAAAAAAAAAAGTTAGTTCCCGATATTCTTCTCAAATACATGTTTATCCGGAAAACAACAGCGAAGACTTGACCAATAAAGCGTGGAAGTGCCAAGACTCTAAGACACGTGCCTTGATTCTAACTTCTAAAAATAACGATTGTGTTCGGCCTAAGGGCAATCGAATGGTGATTCGTGATTTGCTTACGTGCGAGAACTTACAAATTTCTCAACCATGTGAAAACGAGAGAACAACAAAATGAGAGCTAATCGAATTCCATTAAATCAGATTAAATGAATTGATTGGTACAGAGAAATGTAAAAATAAACTAGGCTAGGCTAGAAAAGATAAACATTTACTAAATGGGTGAGGGAAATATGGAATGAGAATGACAAGTATTTTGCTGGTAAGTAGAGCTTGGCTTGGAACTTTTTCTTTAAGCCCATTCCATTAATTTAAAAAGTCAAAAGTTAATTTATTGCATTTTTCGAGATATGTCATTCCCTCACAATACATCACATAAAAATTCACAAAAAGCCAACGCGTTTTTTGAGCTCTCACATAAAAAAGCAAAAAAAACCAAGTTAGTGAAACACGCCCCAGGCCCCATTCTACTAACTCAAAAAGTCAAAAAGCCAGTTTATTGTAGTTTTCAAGGCAGGATCATTCTCCTACAATACATCATATAAAAAGCCGTGAAAAACTAAAACAAAAAAAAAACTCTTTAGTGGAACATTCCCTAATCTTGTAAACTTGTATTTATAGGTTCCAAGTGATGAGTGCTAGCTTTTTGGCGCCAACTTCCTCTTTACCGAGAAGCTGCCAAGTGTCCTTTTGCATTTCCCACCGTCACGCCGGGCTGCCATGTATCTCCATGTTGTCAATTTTCCCTCCTTTGTTGCGGTTAATGGCAATTGTAATAAAAGAATTGAGAACCCACTCCCTCCTTTTGGGATCATGGGGTTATCACCCACTAGGCACTATCACCTTTCCTTCTACTGTACTTCATGGGGCCAAATTATATATATATTTTTTATCAATCCAATTTTGTTCCTTTCCGTCATATAACACACATTTTAGAGAGTCTCGAATGTGAATGCTCTTAGGGTTGTAAACGGGTCGAATCGAGTCGAGCTTTAGAATGTTTAAGTTCGTTCGTAAAATTTTTAATCGAACTCAAGCCGAGCTCGAACTTAGTAATAAAATTTGATGAGCCGAGCTTGAGATGAACTTACCTATATTTGATTCAAACTCGAACTTATTCACGAGCCTTAATAAGTCAAAAATATTATACTCCTATATTTTTGCTCTCGTAAAGTCTAGAATCTCAAATAAATTTTTTCTTTTGTTCATAAATAAGTTCATAAATATATAAAGATATATAAACACTTTAAAATTTAAGTTTATGGTACTTTTATAAATTTATAAATGTCAAAGTTAGTATAAAATTTTCATTATGGACATGTAAATATTTTTACATATTCAAGTTATATGTGAAATTCTAATGAGATACTCCCTACGTCCCATAAAGTTTGTCTGGCACGGAGTCCAAGGACTCAAAAAAAAAAAACTTTTGTCAAGAAAAAAATAAATTTTTTTGCACAAATTAATAAATCAATGTTTGTTCTATTATTTTGTGCGAAAAAATTAATATTTTTTTTGACAAAGAACTAATTTTTTTCGAGTTCTTGGATTCCGTGCCGGACAAACTTTATGGGACGGAGGGAGTATACATTATGTTTTAGATTCGGGAGCCTAATCAAGCCAAATACTACCAAGGGCTTGTAGCATAACAGTTATCTCCTGGTTCTCTCACAAGAGAGACCGGGATTCGAGTCTCGGCAGAGACGTTTGGGGTTTATGGCTATGGATAGCTTCTAGACCCTTATGGACTAACTTACTAACTCCCTTGCTAACCCTCCACTGATGTATATTGGATGAAAAAAAACAGTTCGGCTCATTTGTTGAACAAGCCTAAAATTCAGAATCAGATTCAGTTCGACTGTTGAGTACCCGAATCAAACTCAAAAGAGTTTTTACGAAGTAAAAAACATTTCGTACAGTTTACGAATGACTAGGTTCATTTGCAGCCCAAGTTTGCTGATACCATGGCATACTTTTGGACCTGATCGCTAAAATCTCCTATTCAAGGGGGTAAATCTGCAAAAGGAATCCCGTCTGCTTTCTTCCATTTTTTTGCGCGCCACTTCACTTCACTTCACAAATCTTCTTCTCCGATTTTCTCTGTACACAAAATCCTAGGGTTTCAATCTCTCCCCCTCTGTGTGTCTGAAAATGTCGGATTACCTTCCTCGCGAAACCCTAATAAACATCTTGATCCGCCTCCCCGCCAAATCACTTGTCAAGTTCAGGTGCGTGTGCAAGTCATGGCTCTCTCTCATCTCTTCCGCCGACTTCACCTCCGCCCACCTCCGCCTTACCCCCAATCAACCCCGTCTCCTCCTCCGCCACTTCTCCGTCACCCCACCCTATAAAGAGATCTACTCCCTCCGCTCCGATGACGCTGATTTCACCTCTCTTGGCGACCTCAATTGCCCCTTCAAGAGCTCCTCCGGCTGCTTCTTCCGTGTCGTCGGATGTTGCAACGGTCTCGTTTGTCTCTCCGACGATTGCTTCGGCTTCATTTACACCATTATCGTCTGGAACCCTGCTATTCAAAGGTATTGAGGAGATTCATTTGATTCTAACAAACTATTAACGGCTCGTTCTATTTTTGTGCTTATTGGAAAAGCCAAAACAAGATAGGATTGTTTAAGGACTTGAATCATTTCCTGCCCGTGTTGGGTATTTTTCGGGTTCACCATACTAACTGCTCATAGAGCGCATCGAGACGCCAAAAATCAGTCTGAATCTTTGATCGATATGGATATATTCAACTTTGGAACGTATTTAACTCGAAAAAATGAGTTTTTTTCTTTGCCATACTTTAGGAGAGTGTTACGTGTTACGTTTTAGCAGACCATAAGGGTTGACATCCTATTGGATAGGAGTCGAACACAACCTCACCCCTATAAAAGGGGCTACCCGACCACTGGGCTTGAAGCCCCTGTCTGAAAAAATGAGTTTGATGGGTTGCAAACCACGTGTTCCGATCATTCTTATTTTTTTTTTTTGTGCATGAATTGATATTGTTGGTTATTCCTATAGTACGATTAGTTTGGATCATTGACGTGAGCCAAAAAATGCCCGAAATGGGCTGGCCTGTACAATCTAGTCCCTTTTATGGTCCATTTTTTAATTACCACTAGCCTATGTTTGCTTATTGTTGGTGATGGAAACCTAGCTCATTTGCTTGCTTAGTTGAAATATTTTATTTGCTTATTTCACGAGTATTAGCAAATAAGATGGGTAATCAAACGAGCCTTTGACCAGATTGGAATAACTACTAACTCCGATAATTGTCGACTGACCTCGTTAAACTTTACAGGTACTTGACCCTTCCAATACCTAATCTATGCGTTGATGATATTGGTCCCTACATGTTCGCTCTTGGGTTCGGATTTGATCAAAAAACAAACGACCATAAAATAATCAGAATCGTGTATCAAGAAGGAGAAGGGCGTGCGAAGGATGGGGGTCCTCCTCCTCAGGCGGAGGTTTATGCTCTCAGCACTGGGTTGTGGAAAACCATTAAAGGTGCCAAAATAGGGTACCATATTGTTGACTTTTTCTGGTCTGGTGTCTTTGCTAATGTTGGGGTACATTGGATGGCATATAATGGTGGAAAGATTATCGGTTACTGTAATGTAGTCCTAGTGTTTGATGTGGGGAGTGAGGTGTTTAGGGAGGTGAAGCTACCAGAGAAATTGGTCGGTGAGTGTCCACTGGATTTGGCGGTGGTGGCTTATAGGGATTCGATTTCGGTTTTCCAGTATAACAATCGCGGCCCTTATACATGTAAGGGTTTTACAGTCTGGGTTATGAAACAGTATGGTGTGGAACAGTCTTGGAGTAAGTTGTTCATTGGTTCTTTGAATGGTGGTGTTTCTACCGTTTTGGGGTTTAGGAGTAGTGGGGAGGTGGTGGTGGAAAAATGGGATGGTAAGCTGGTGTCTTGTCAGCCGGGGGGTATTAAGAAGATGGGAACTCATGGTGGCAAAGAATCTTTCTATTTGGGTACCTATAAAGAGAGCCTGATCTTGCTTGATGGAGGAAATGCTGTCCTGACTGAGGATATTGCGTCTTCTGATCGAGTTGATGATTCTGCGGACAACGCTGCTGTATTGTCTAAATTGAAGGAGTACTCACGTGGGCACTACTTGGTGGCTGCCAATGCTCTCAATCCCTAGTTTGTGTTCTTGTTTTTCATTCACATGTAATTCACTCTTCAGTCTACTTACTCTACTATGACTGTGTGCATTAGAGTTAAAGTTAAATTCACACGCCGTTTGTTTCGGGCGGAAAACATTTTTTGGGAAACCTTTTTCCTAGAATGTTTTCATTGTTTGGTGATCATTGTTTGGTCGACACTGAAAATCCCTCATTTTTAACTGAAAATCCCCCAGTTTTAACATTCCCGTTCATGTTAAAATAAAGAACAGCAATTCAATATGTTTAAACTCAAACCTAATGTTGAAAATCCTATTAAAAATTTGTGAATCAATATCCAAACCCCAATTCAATCAAACTCAACCAAAGTCTTAAACTCCAGAATTGCTTGACGATTGAAACGAAAAAAACACCAATCTTTGTGCATAGATATTGATTTAGATGATATATACATAGCTGTACATATGTATAGTATATGAGTATATCTATTGATATTTGGTCTCAACTCTATCTTTGCATCAGAAGTAAGAATACAATCCGTAGTTGGAAATCTCTCTCCAGACAAACTCACGTCTTTCCAATCTTAGGGTAAGTTCTTTCTTAATTTCTCTCTGTCGAGATGTATGTATGAATCATGAATTCGCGATTTCTCTTATTGATTTGAGACTGTCACTCATGTCCTTCCAATCTTTCTTTCTTAATTTCTCTCTGTCTAGTCCTTCCAATCTTAGGGTAAGTTCTTTCTTAATTTCTGTCTTAATTTATGTATGAATCATGAATTCGCGTTTTCCCTTAAATGGTTCATTTTCCATTGATTTTGGAAAATGTTTTCTGATGATTATATTTTGCCAACGTTCCGAACACTGGAAATTTTCCACAGGAAAAAGTTTTCCTATAAAAACATTTTCCGCCCGAAACAAATGGAGTCAATGTAGCTACGGGATAATGACTGCGTGTGGATCCCTTCAAGTTTAGTTCATTGGAATTCTGTTATCAGAGAAATACTTGCCTTGTTCTGCTTGAAATTTTTACTACCTCAAGTGCTTGGTTGCTTTTGGGTTACAGTAGATCAATATGATTTTGTTACTTCACTAATAAACTGATATGATTAGGAATATAGAAGTAGTTTCTTTCTTGGGTCACCCCGGCTAGAATGCAGCCAAAAATCATGATTTTTAATGCGGCTTGTGTCATGAAAGATTGGCTCTGGTCAAAATTTTCTGATTCCCCCCGTACTGGTTAATGATGGTTGTAAATAGCTGCAACTATGATCCTTTAGCTGGATTTTGAGGGTTTTTTTATATCAGGTTAGATTACTAAGTTACATTGAGATTGCTTAATAACTCTTACCATTTATACAGACGGTAGTTGTAGTACCTTGTTTCATGGAAGACTCCGAATGTGCAGTGGAGGTGGTTGTGTTTATTTCTTTCAGTGAACGTATTCTATGTACTCTTCCGAGTCAATTCTTATGGTATAGCATAGATGTGCAGTGGAGGTGGGTTGACCCTTAATCATGTTTTTAATTCGATTATGTGCCGGGTTTTAGCTTATCGCGGTGATTATTAGATTAACTAGCCTCGCTTAATCGGGAGTTGGTTGTATATATGTGCCTCATGTGATTAGTTTAGTTAGCGTGCTACATATATATGGTGAATGATATGGCCACACTCAATAATTTACCCCCAAAGTGCCTAATAAAACATAGTAGGAACATATGGGTGTGGTTGTGTGGGATAATTTTCCTAAAAGCGTAGTAAGGCCAAGGGGGATAAAAATTACGTTGTTCTTATCCCTGGGTTTTCGCTAACTAGGTAATTACATGTTTGTAGTTATGAATTCCATGCTTTTGTTATTGAACTTCATGCCCTAGCTATTGAGATTCATGTTTTTGTTGTAGTATGGTTGGATTGAATCCATAGAACTTGATTTAAGGGTTGAGTTGAAGAGAACCCAATAACCCGTCGTGCTCAAGGGTTGAGTTTGCTACTGGTAGGAGTTATGTCCCTGCCGGTATCGACAAGGCAATTTTTAGATTTTGTATCGCACTTTACATTTGATCTCGTACACTTCTAGGACTTCATGTTAGACATATTTACACTCATTTGACATCTACTAATCATGTTTTCATTATTTATTTGTTATAGCAAGTTCGAGTGAACACGTGGACTGAGGTGAGTGACTAAGACCTAGATTATACGGTTTAGCTTGCGTTTTATGCTTCAATGCAATTTATGTGTTCTTTTTACATGATTTACTCAATGATATGAGCTCCATGGATTTAAAATGGAAGCAGTACATGTTTTTATATTTAGTAATGGCATCCCTAACGTCCCAGCTCGCTAAGGGACACAACTAAAAGGCTAGCGACTTTTGTTTGATATGATATGCCAATATGGGATAACGCATACACCGAGGATGCTCAGTGATACGAAATGATACGAATAGTGGGATGTGCATTATAAATCTATGGTTTATATGCTATGAATTTCATTTGAACGTGGGAAGCTTTGATTAACTCTTATTGAGATGTTTTTCTTACAATGTCAATGGAAAGTATGTGATTTACGTATTAATCATTCATACGAGCTTCGGTTACGTTCTTTTCCACCTTTCAGGCAACGAGGAGTAGTGCGATGACGTGGGTTCTTTTGTGGACGTGCTATGTACATGAGGACTTGTAGTTAGAATGTAGATGGGAAGTTGTACTTCGAGCTTGTACTTTTGGCTTATAGATGGGAAGCTGTACTTCGAGCTTGTACTTTTGGCTTATAAAACTTGTAAATATTTTGTGAAGAATGTAATACAAGTACAGCTCTGAGATGTACTCTCCTTTTGACTTTCGTTGTTTAGTTCTTGAGTCCCTTTTGGTCACTTGCGTATAAGGTAGTACCTTCATGTTCATAGCATCAAGTGATGGTTTCACTGGCACTTTGTTATAATTTAGACCTACAGGGATAGGTTAGGGTCGTGACATATCATTTTCTTCGTTGCTTTTGGGTTACAGTAGATCAATATCATGTTGTTACTTCACTAATAAACTGATATAATAGGAATATACAAGTAGTTTCTTGCTTGGGTCATGCGGGCTAGAATGCAGCCAAAAATCATGATTTTAAATGCGGCTTGTGTCATGAAAGATTATTTTGGCTCTGGATTGCTCAATTTTTTTTTGATTTCCCCCGTACTGGTGTCTGGTTAATGATAATTGTAAACAGCTGCAACTATGATCCTTTAGCTGGATTTTGAGGAATTTTTAATCAGGTTAGATTGCTAAGTTATTTTTGAGATTGCTCAATAACTCTTACCGTTTATACAGACGGTAGTTGTACATTGTTTCGTGGAAGGTAGTTGTAGTACATTGTTTCATGGAAGACTCTGAATGAGAAGGGAAATATTTTAAGCATAGAGATTCTGCGAGTCCTATCTAAATTGTGTTTCTGAATTGTTGAAGCTGATTTTTCTAATCTGGGGATAGCAATTTTTCTAAGCTGATATAATTTGAATCTCTCTCGCTTGTAGTCACTGCAGAAATCCTATTCAATTGATGAATGTATTTCCAAAAATTGCGCATGTGCTGAGAATCACAACATTCACCAGTACAGAGCCAAATTCGAGTGACTGATGAAGAATGCATCAAGAGAAAGTGAAGGTACTATGAAAGTTACCAGACCTTGGTGTCAGTCTTGAAGCCGTTTTTTGTTCCACATGGAAAATGGCAGTTTTTATTTTGTGGTCTCAGGATCTCAAATAGTAGTTGAAGCTCTGCAGTCATCATGTTTAGTACGAGTGTAGGAATGAAAGAAAAAAAGTCTACAAGCACGTCTTTCGGACACAACTTTAGAGTCCGGACACAATCATGTATAGAACTGTTGGATGTATATAGATCCACATGCATCGAATGGTTTTGGACGCAATTGTATCCGAACTTACGTTTCAAAAATTGTGTTCCTATCATTGCTCGGAATGAAATGGCCACTCTAGTCTCTAGCTTCTTAACGTTGATTCTCTTGTTTGAGCAGTGGCGGAGCCACTATAGGACCAGTGTGTGGGCTTGTGCCCACACTAGATTTTAGAGATTTTTTTTTTTTTTTGCATTCTTGTATAAAAATGCATTAGAAATTTTACTGGTACATCACCTTTTTTTTTTATACAAAATACTAATTACTGCTCTTGGGGTGTCACTACATGGTGTTATAACACCATTCTCGTGTACATATTTATGTGGGACTCGAGACTAAATATATGTGTTTTACCTAAATATGTGACGACGAAGGCCGAGGAAAAAAAAAGTGATGGAGAAGAATTTTAGGGCATCACGTGGCGACGCCCCAGAACCATCGAATAACTAATTAGTCGCAAACAAATTTCAATTCATTGCATTTTTACATCAGAACTATTACGTGCTTACGGATTCATAATCACTAATTCACTATATTACCATAAAACGTAAGTCTTTTTTTTTTGTTACGATATACATCAACAAGGGTTAATGAAAAATTAGCGTTAAAAATTAAAGAGAGTTCGAAATCTTTTACCTAACTCGAACCAGGGATCTCCCATTGGAATTCAAAGGGTACACCCAAATAGGTTATGAGACACATTTGTTGATAAAATATAAGTTAAGAGAGGCTCCTTTCAAATGATAATCAAGCCATGCTAGATTCTTAAAGAAGAATTATTTTTTTTACACTACAAAGTACTGATGTTTATGGATTAATTGTGCCATCACTGGTGTGATTTTCTGGTTACGCAAGTGTTTTGAGCATTGGTCCTGAGCCACAACCTTGTGCAAACGAGCCGAGAGCTCAAACTTGGCTCGTTTGGTAAACAAGCTAAAAAACGAGCTCAAGAGCTAGGATAAATTACTTAACGAGTTTCCTTAAACGAACCGAGCCTCTATAAATAAGCCGAGCTGAGCTTTACCGAACTCATTTACTAAATAAACCTAAAACTGAAGTTCGAACTTAGCTCAATTTCTAAACGAATCGAGTCACGAGCTTCTCGCGAGCAACTCGGTTCGTTTGCAGGCTGCAGCCCTCACAGGCCTACTGAGAGACACTAGCATGTTTTAGGCCCATATTAAACATGGCCCACCCCATAGCCGACTCCTGCCTTTTCTTGAACCCAAACCCCATTAATGGCCCTCTCATCACCCCAAAAGCCGCCATTACCCTCTCGCATCCCCCAAAAGTTCAAAAGAAACCGGTCCATCTCTCTTTCTCTCTGTATTTGCCTCATTCTATGGGCTCAATACATACTAATAAGCACGAAACACAAATTCAGAATAATTGGAACAAGTAAATTTAATTGGAACAACCCTGTCTGTAATCAAGAACTTGTGAACAGACATGGCTGTTGTCAATAAGCTCCCCACCATTTCTTCTCCTTCACCCAAATTCAGAGTACCCAAAAGGTCCTTCAACTTCAACCCGCCAAATTCCTCTTCACCCTTCACCGAAAACCACTCAACCGAGCGATACAAGAGAGAATCCACCTGGCTATTCACGAACCGGCCCATTTCCTGCCCGCTCCGACCCGATTCGGACCCACCATCGATCAGGGACACCGACATAGCTCTGCAGCTGCCGGAGCTGAAGAGGCTGCTGGAGGTGTTGAGAGAGAAGAGAGAGAGTGGCGGTGGGGGAGGAGAGAGAGGGAGGGGTCCCGGGAATGTATTCTTGGTTGGAACCGGACCCGGTGACCCGGAGCTGTTGACAGTGAAGGCGGTGAGAGTGATTGGGAGTGCGGATTTGTTGTTGTATGATCGGTTGGTGTCTAATGAGGTGTTGGATTTGGTGGGGCCGGAGGGTAGGCTGCTCTATGTGGGGAAAACTGCTGGGTACCATAGCCGAACCCAGGTCAGTGTACATTACTTAACATCAAGGTTCTAAAACTGGCCAGGCCCTTCTAGCTTCCAGGCCGAGCACTCGGCGCCTAGTCGGGCTAGGCGAGGGGCATTCTAGCGCTAGGCGGCGAGTACTCGGCCACCCAGACCTTTTTAAACACTGCTTAACATTATGTGTATTTCGCAATGTTTTAGTGTGTTTCTGTAAATGGGTATTTGTGTATAGTTTTGATTTTGGAAATGGGTTGTGTGTATTTGAGAGGTTCGTTAGTTTTGATGTGGGTTTGCTTCATTTCTTAGTTGGGGTTCTGATATTTGGGATGTGTTAAAGTTTGGGTTTGAGCTAAACTTACCATTTGCACCTAATCTTTGGTTTTGAGCAGTGAGGGGAAGAGGGAAATCTGATAATCAATTTGCTAAATCACTAGTTCTATATAGAAATCTACAAAAAAAAAAAATGGGGGCAAATTTTGATTTGCATTAGTGGCAAATGGCAATGGGGCAACGTAAGGAGCATTATCAACTGAAATAAGTTTAATATTTTGTTAGTTCCTTAACCCAGTTCAGTATACATTTCTATAGTTGCATGTATGTTCCTGCCATGCAGATATTGTTATTGCAAATGTGTTGTGCAGAAGCAATCATAAGAAAAAGAAACAAACTGAGAAAACTAGCAGTTTTCATCTCTTTGGATTGCAGTTTGCTTCATTTCTTGGTTTGGGCTTTAATTTACTCGGAAAGTTTTTTGTTTGGGGTTATCCTATATGCAAAGATGGCAAAACGGGATTTGTGTTATTGTGTGTTGTTTGCTCATTCTATGTATTGTGTTGGCATACTTATGGCGTATGTTAGATAAGTTTACAAGAGTAAATACAATCTAAACGAATAGTAATACCCAATTTAACATGCACAATCTATCGATCATGGATAAATAAAACTTTAATTATACTCCAAATTTAAGCATACTGAATTGTTCGTAAATTTTAGTTAAACATAAGATACGTTTAGTGATCCGTAACGATTTTATCTTGTACTATGAACTGTAGGATTTTGACAACTTGGCTTATATGCCCCCTAGAATCTGGTTTAAGGCAGCGGAGTAAAAAAGCAATAAGAATGTTATGTTTGGAAAATCAATTTACTAAAATTCTGTTTTGTAAAGAGTAAGGAAAAGGAAAAAATAAAAGGGAGAATTTAAATGAGCTGCCGTAGTGTCGCCAAGTAAGAAGTACTCAACCAAGTTAAGTTTATGATTTGCCAACTGCCATTTGTGAGCATTTTAGTTCTGTGAGTTTCTTTTGCTATTGTTCCCGTTAATTGTAATAAACTATCAAAAGGAATGTCATATTTTGACAAACACTTTCTATGGGGATTATTTTGCAGGAAGAGATTCATGAATTACTTCTGAGTTTTGCGGAAGCCGGGGCTACTGTTGTAAGACTTAAAGGAGGGGATCCGCTGGTGAGTCCTCTTATGAAAGAAGTACAGTAATGAACATAAATTGAATTATCTTGTACTTGTTCTAATATGTTGCTTACCTGATAAATATTCTTATTAGGTTTTTGGAAGGGGTGGGGAGGAGATGGATTTCCTGCAACAACAGGGAATTCAAGTGCAAGTCATTCCAGGTATAGCTCAGACTGTGATGCCATCTCCACGTCTTCCTCGTCCCTAATTAACCCAGTTATAAAAGTTTTTACATCAGATGTGATGCTTTGAGTTCCTTTCACTGGCATTTTCTGGACATATTCTTTAGAATTCTCTTTGTTTAGATTACTTCAGCCTTTCCCGGATAATCTAGCAAACTATCAAATCTTAAATCTGTCAAGAGAAGCAGACGATGGGTAATGAGATTTTGTTTTAAAAGAGTATGGAAAGCCCTAGTATGAGGGCTGTGAGAACCTCTTCCATAGAGTCAAATTATGCTTGTTCTGATGACATCCACTATGATCATAGTACAATGATTTCTCAAGAAACCTTGTGGATTTTCTTTTCATATTGTAAATTTATGTTGCTTGCTCACAGGTAGCACTTGCTAATATCTATGAAGTGTGTAACAGAAAGGTATATTAAACTTAATGGCCTCCTTAAAGAACCTGTATAACGACTATGACCAAGATAATGGTGGCCTAACTTCTTGATCATTCTGACCTACATGTTACTCCCATTGTTTTCTATAACAAATTTAGACTAGTAATGCCTCTTTTCTAGGAGTTCACATTCCTAGCAAAAATGAAGACGTTGTGCGTGAGCTGAGGCTTACCTTCTTGTTGCTTTGTAGGTATTACTGCGGCTTCAGGGATAGCAGCTGAGCTGGGGATTCCATTAACGCACCGTGGTGTTTCAAATAGTGTTAGATTTCTTACCGGACACTCGAGGAAAGGAGGAACGGACCCCCTGTTTGTAGCAAAGAATGCAGCTGACCCTGATTCGACCTTGGTGGTTTACATGGGCTTGTCAACTCTTCCTTCCCTTGCTTTGAAGTTGATAAATCATGGTTTACCACCGGATACACCAGCTGCTGCAGTTGAGCGAGGGACCACACCTCAACAACGCATGGTACATTAGCATTGCCTAGACGTTATTTTTGCCTCATTTGCTCTCATTCTACAATTCAAACAAAGTTCATAGATCACATGTTAAAGAGCACTTGATTTGAGCATAGCTAAGACAATATAGATTTGAGACCAGTTTATTCCATTTCAGTAGCATGGTTGATGTCCATGTGGCGTGCACAAAAAGTTTGATCTTTGATTCCTCTAGTGAACCTTTTTGGTAGAGGTTCTGTTTTTCAATACACAATGACTCGAAACTGAAAATCACGTTGAACAAAGTTACAAAAGAATCTGTTTAGGCACCATCTTGTCCACAGGGAGTTATGATCCATGTTTTCAGGTGTGAAGTAACTTCACTATTCTACAGCGTAAGGCATTAGCAGTGGGTCGATCTGAAATTCCATGATGTTAGCTGCACGGATTGCATCTCCGCTTTCGGCATGAGTAAAATTGAATGGGGAACATTATTTTCTTCTAAGTTTACTGCTATTCACTTGCGAGACAGTTGTATTTTACTGGTTGTGTACTGTTGAATCTCTATATTCCACCTCAAGGTATAAGGTGCAACCACACCCTTTAAAAGCACGAAGGTCTAGGTTAGATTAGACTTTAAGGTCTCAACTCGAAGGAGGGGTATACCTATAGGCTTGTGCATTACTATTCCTCAGTTTTCTTTAGTGAATGACTAATTGCAACTGCCTTCCTAATTTCGCAGGTTCTTGCTGAACTGAAAGATCTTGCCGACGAAATTGCATTAGCTGAATTAGTATCACCTACTCTAATCATCATTGGGAAAGTTGTTTCACTTTCACCATTCTGGCCCCACTCCTCTATAGAAGCACCAGCCTTGGTGGAGGCTAGATAGCATGTTGCCATGGATTCTTAATGTTTTCTCAAAGCTTCTTGCTGGACCATTAAGCTGGCTGCTTTTACTGAACGGGAGTTGGTTTTGGAGTATTGGCTGCTGTTTCGTGGTCACATATAATTCCTTTCAATGTATATCGGAGGATACGATGACTTTGATCTATGAAGAGCATGGGCACTTTTTCTGCTCTGCTTGTTGAAGTTGTGCTAAGATTATGAAAACCAACCTCCCTTGAGACTCCCATTGACCGCTCCTGGCAGAAAGCAAGATTGGGGTTTTGATTCTTTAGGCTTGTAGTATTTTCTATCAAAATGAGTAGGACAAGGTTTTCTGATAATTCATGATGTGAGCATCACCTTGTAACGCTGGTGGCATTCAAATTTTGCCCATTTCCCCCCCCAAGGAATTAGATTGTTTTCGGTATTATTGTTTCCGGTGTGTATCTTTTTGTGAGTGAATTGGAGTTGAACCCATGAAAGGAAATGTTAGTGAATAATGCATACACAACTGTTAAATGAATACTATTGCAATAGAAATTCACCTCTATTTTTTTTTTTTTTTAGAGAAATTGTTGTCATTGTCATCAAGAGCGAGATCCGCGATAATCAAACAGAAATACAAAACCATAAGCAGCAGGGGAGCAAAGCAAACTCTGTAAATTAGCTTTATCTTATATAGATACAATACAAAAGAAAAAGGTGCACCTCTATATGTATATACATTTATTAATCACCTTTATCTTTACATAGATACAATACAAAGAATGAATTGAATTTCAATGAAAGAAACTGTAAAATTCCAAAAGAACTATCCAACCCCCTTTTCTCCTGTTGAAGGAAACAAAAAATGAAGCCTAAAACCATTGCTGTGTTTATAACCCAAAAAATGAGCCCATCTCCTTCATCTCTATATTTGTACATAACCAAGTGGAACACTGTATTCAACCGTGACAACCGAATTTGGTCGTACCGAGTACTCATTTCCAAGTGGAACGATTTCAGCGTGCAAGTCCAGCGCGTCACTCACCCGGTATGGAAATCTTATGAAGATTTTTTGCACAGGAAATCACGAGGACGTGTGCGAATTTCTATCGTTGCACATGCATTCAGGAATGGGATATTTCGTAACATCCCTTGCGGCTTTGCTAGTCCTGAGTTCAGGCTGCCCTAACGAATCTCGGTGCAAGCCCATGATAATCTGGTTAAACTCTGCTTCGGGTAGTGAATTATTGAGGAAGTAGGGGAGCATCTGTCTTTTGTTTGGCGTGATATACTTCTTGTGCCCTGCATAGGCCCTTTGTCCCTGTATCAACCACAAATTTAAGCTGTTAGAACAGTGACCTTACACAGGTTCCCAATCCTAACACAAAACTTGGAGACGTTTTTCCGTGCTGAGTGGACACCAGGTGGCACTGCCACGTGGTGCCCGTCGGCTCATCCGGGCCGTCCATTCGTGTTTTGGACGGCCCAGATATATTGGGGTAAATTTACCCCTCAAAATTACAAAAATGCCACCAAATAACCCTAACAGATCTCGACCCTCCAAAATACGGATGGACGGCCCAGATGAGCCGACAGGCACCAGGTGGCAGCATACAAAATTTCTTTACGGTAATGGTGGTAGTACCTGAAGCGCATGACCCATGTTTCCACCGTGAGATGGCATGAACACATCGCTATTCTCTGCTACGATGTAATCGATTGCTGCCATGAACGAAGCCTTGTTTGCGTAACGCTCCAGCTCCCCGGCCAAGGCAAGGTCTTGCTTGTTATACAAATTAGGAAACTCTCTAATTAGCGGTAGCAACGCGTCTTTCCCTCCCAACGGATTCCCGCCGGCCCAATAGATTCCTGCGTTCTTCGGAGCTCCTAATGCTTTCAGCAGCCTAAAACACCAGATGAATAATTTTCCTTCATCATCACATGTTCACAGTAAATAGTTTAAGGAATCAGAAAAGTTGAGCAAATAGAATGAAAATGTACCGTGTGACATCTAGAGCGTTCAAGGGACAAAGACCGGCGAGCTTCCTCTCGTTATAAGTCATGTTTGATTTTGAAGTTAAGAGCCAAGGCCGAAGCTTTCTCTCATTTCTAATTATCTCGTCGTAGTCTGGAGTTAAACCGGGAAGACAGCCGGTCCTCACCCATACATCCTGCTCCATCCGTAGGTGAAGAGCAAGATAAGGTCCCTTGCTCTTCATCCTCTCTGTGATCTTATTACCAAGTTCAAGGATTGGCGCGGCAAACTTCAGCGCTTGAAATGCCACCTACAGCCAAACAAGCATAAAAGGGTTATATCAAAAGCTTCTACATTTGAAACTAAATGCAAAACAATTAAAATTCATTTTAAAGAATGTTTACAGTTCGAGGCGAGTCATGAGTGATCAAAATTTTGTGCAAGTAGGGTCGATGAGGGACCGAAGTACCTTGCAACGAAGCCTCTGAAGATCAGAAGGGAGATCTTTAGAAAGCTTTGACTCCAAACCGCGAATGAGAACGACACCGTCCCTCTTAAACTGCAGAAACAACAAAAAATAGCACAAATAAGATTTTTTGTATGTAGCCTTGATTCTTAACCATATTGCGCACGCAGAAAGCTTCCAAGTTGTAGTAAAAAATAGTGCAAACGAATTAAAAGATGTAACATGGCATTACTTCTGAACAAGTCCATCGGTTGAATTTGTCACAACCTCTAGATACTGAATATAAGTCAGAGATTTACACATAGGAGGAACATCCGTCAAAATACTAATATTAGTAAGAGAAGGAAAAAAAAGGGATTGGATTTTTCAGCCAAATAATCAAATGGAAATAGTGCAAAAAGATGGGGCCACAGCACAGACTAATTCAAACTTCCAATTTCTCTCTAAACCATTTGCTTTTGCTGCTTTAAAAAACATGTATCAGAATGCTTCAAAACAGCCAAGGATTCTGGTTTTTTGTAACTTTCTCCAGTTCTTGTAATACTATCCCAATGCACATGACGTATTCCACAAACTGACTTATTGGCACTAAGTCCGTGAAACTGGCTTAAGTTGACTTTTTAGGTTGATGTATTCTGAGAGAGTGCTCGTAAAGGGCAATAAGTCAATTTTGAGTCCGTTTTGTGGAACAAGTGTAAAAGGGCAGTATTTCATACCTTTCTGAGGTAATTTGCGCGGAGCCATTGAGGAGTGACATTAACCGGCATCCGTCTCTCCTCCACCGGCCTGGACATCAAATGTGTTGATGGAAGTGAAGAAACTATCCGCACATCATTGGCAAGAACATTCTTGAAGTGGTCCAAATCAAATATATCAGAAAATTCGCTGCATACATAAACAAATTTGTCAGTCTTCTCCTAATCCAGTAAAGAATCTACCCATTATCTAATAAAAGGAAAAACAATTAACCACAGTTGACCAATAATACATATTGATTGTTGTTAAATGAAACAAAGACCACTTCCATCCATGAAATTTTCCATTAAAAGTAAATTGACACAAAATGGCAACAGATTGATCGATTTTGCCAAATAAAAGAATCAGTCCTTCTATTGTCAGTCCGGACGATACTATTTACCGGTAAGAATGCTCCTTAACCGGTAAGAGTGTAAACACTTTTACTGGTAAGGATGCACTCTTACATTTTGCTGATCGGGCTGACGGTAGAATTTTCCTTAAATCATTGCTACAAGTATCAGAAACTTGTCTGAAAACAAATGGTGTCCATTAAAATAACCAATAATAGAACAGAACAACAAATTAAGGGCCAGAAATAGGAAATAAATCGATTGTACAAACCTTTCATCACCCCAAATAACGTTGACTTGCAAACTAGGAACAACAAGAGCAGCTCCCAAAATTCTTGCAATAATCACAGCATCAACAATCTGATTCCTCTGCTGATTCATCCCGCCCGTGACGACGACCATCAAATACTTAGTCCTATCTTTAACATTTTCCTTACTCCATTGGTTATACTCCCTGCTGAAATCCAAACAGGGCCTATACCCCAATCCATCAGGTTGTTTCCAAAACCCACTCAGTTCTTGTTTTTCTTCAACTTTTTTCGAAAATCCATCTTTATTCTCAATCTTCGCAACAAACCCGTTTGTCAAAGATGAATCTTGACGAAGAAACGAACACGGGTTGGGCGAGAACGGGATCAATGGGTCGAGATTGAACTCAATCTTCAAAATCGCGAGAAAAAAACAGAGGAAGAAGCAGAGGAACCAGAACATTGGGCGTTTCCATAGGGGTTTCTTCTTCTTGGGTGATTTCTTTGGAGAGACAAGGAGAGATTGGAGTGAAGAAGAAGATAGAGAGCTGATTATCTGAGCGGGTACTGATATGTATGCTTGCCTCTTCGATTTCGCCATTCACAAACAGAGACAAAAACAGAAACACAATGCAATGTTTATGTTTGAGGTTTTTTCTTTGGCTTTCTTGAAAGGAAAGCTTCTAGAGAGAGAGAGAGAGAGAGGAGAAGGGAAGATCTGGGGGCGGGAATGCTAAATCGGAGCGAATCCGCGTTTGGTATTACAGGAGTCAGCAAACGGAGGCCTTTTGTCTGACAGGTTCTGGTTGTAAATTAGCGTGTGTAATCTGTATATAAAATCGGTTCTTTATGTGAGAACGTTGGTGAACTGTTTTTTTTTATTCAAATTATTTGGATTATTTTTTTGTTTTTATTTTTAATTTTTTTTTGTTTTTGTTGGTTTTGCATCGATTTTTTTTATGGATTATTAGTTCGTCTCGATCAGAGAAATCTAAAGAGTACAAAATTATTAACCAAACTAAAATTTTGTGAATAAAGACAAATATTCCAATAATTCACAAAATTTTGAATTATTTTGTCTTTAGTGAACCTTTTAAAATTTTGATAATAATTTTTGAATTTTTAAATTCTTCTCGTCGAGACAAATCAATAATCAAAAAAAAAAAAAATCGATGCGAAATTTACAAATGCAATTTTTTTGAATAAAGACAGAACAATAATCTATTTCAATTATTTTTAGAAAACACCAAATCCCTGGCTAATGTAAATGCACCTCTGACTATTGCGGGGTGATGTATGTTCGTAGAAGAGGAGACAATACAAGCCCTTATGTTTGTTATTATTGAAAAAGAAAATAGGAAAAAATTTGGTTAAATATTGTGAGAAGATTGGACGAAATTTTAGAAGGATGGGGCAGTTATTCGTTTTTTGTTAAAAGTGCTAAATGAAATAAAAGTGCTAAAAATAGTTATTGTATGTGAAGAGAATGACTTGTCTTGAAAATTTGTGTTTAACACTTCTAGCACTTTCAACACAAAACGGAAAACTCACCCTTAGTTGAGAAATACGCATTTTAAAAAAATTTATTGATAGACATTTATTCAATTTCCATATCCTTCCCTGTTTTTCCCAACCAAACAAGAAAATTGATGATGGTAATCTTTTACAGTCAAATATCTGTCTCATGTGAATGTATATAATCTTTAATGGTTTCTCGTTTGCTAAAATCTTGTATTGATTTTAGCAATTGTTGATTTTGCTATAATAAAGTACTATAAAACTTGTTGGTCCAGAAAAGCTAATCAGTTAAGGGGTGTTTCATTAAGAGAGTTTTTTTTTTTCACGGCTTTTTATGTGATATATTATGAGATACTGATTGCCTTGATTTTAAAAATAAACTGGCTTTTTGACTTTTTTGAGTTTTTGGAATGGCCGAACCGGGCTTTAGTATTACCCAATGAACCCTAAACCCTATAACACATCTGTTTAGTTTTAGATGTGAATTGAAAATGAGAGGTGTACACTAAACGTAGGATACTTGGGATACGAGGCTTGATGTTGGACTGGTATAGGATAGGAACTTAGGAAGGATGTAGTGTTATGTGGGAAGCCAGCTGTCTCGATAAACAATTTCTGGCTCAAGATTTTTGGGGGCTGGAAGCGAACTCTCAAGATGGTTTTTATGCATTTTTCATTAGAAAAATCAAAATAGCAAAAAATAACAAAATGAATATATAATATGTACAATTGCTATCACATATTGGGATGTGCCTTATTATTTCAAAGTTCAAACTACGCAAATAGGAAGAAGAAACTCATCTAGCTGCTATAAATGTGCATTTATTTTTTAATGATGTATCTTGTTTATTGAAGTTGGCCCTATACTTTGGTGAGCATACATTCATGTGTTGTACTATTAATTCTGAACCTAACATATATAGGCTCTACCAAAATTCAAAAACCCTTGATTGGGTTATGAATTGGGGGCTAGACGCCGCTACTTTCTTGGCTTATTCCATGAGTCAGCTCTGAATTAGTTGTACTGTATTTGATTAAAATAGAATAAAAATGAGATAAAAACAATGAGAATTATTTTTTATTTAAAAATTTCATCTCAAAATTGACAACTAAACAAAACATTTTTACATTTATTCTAAAAAATAAAAATCACCTGACATGCCTTCATTCCACAATTGCCCCATCTCGACTCTATGACGGGGACAGCCTGTTCTGCTACAAGTCCCAATAATATTACTGGTATTATTATTATTATTATTATTCTTTTTTGGGGACAGAAAAGTCTCAATAATATTCAAACAATACTGAAAAACGAAGATACCCCCGTACCCACTTTGACAGCTGGCTACAGCCGTAGTCCACGCTGGCAAATTTTCATCTTACTGCCACGTCGGTATAGTCAACTAGTTTTGGTCGTGTGTGATTCACATTTGTGAATTATATAATTTCCCCCAATTTTATCAGTCAATATACGATCGGGTGAAAAAAAAGATTCATCAACTTCTATAAGCGATAATTTTTTTTACGTACTTTAAATAAGCGATACTAATTTTTTTAATAACTCAGTTGTTCGCGACAGGTTACATATGTATTATAGAACAGAGGATCTGTTTAGTTATCATTATTTATTATTTTGTGTTCCAAATGGAAATAGAACTACTACATTTCGTTAGATTTATATAAAATAATAGTAAATTAGATATTAATAAATAAACAATGATATCCGAATGCATCCTAATTAAATTACGGTAATGATTTTCAACCCCCCTTTTTATTTATTTATAAATGCATCCCACTTTTTGTCTGTTAAAGACTAAAATACACGTAAAAATTTACTAGAAGACAAAAAATGGAGTGCATTAAAAAAAAAAAAAGGGTGTGAAAATCATTTTCCTTAAATTATCACTAAACTGACCGAATTAGATAGGGTGGAAATTTCCAATCCGGATCACCACTTGAATTGTACGAAATTTTAGCATGGTAATGTTGGATACTTTTTTACATAAAACACATACATGAATCGACTTGACCAGACAATTTATTTATTTTATTTTTTTATGAAAAATCGAGTGTTTGGACTAACTTATGTGCACCTCAACTAATCCTAAATGCTTAGTCCCAACTCTCACATGCACATGGGGATCTGAAAACCATTTTCCTTTAAAATTATCTCTTTGTTCTCCTATTATTTAAATGTTTGACTTAAATAAATAAGCAATCCCAACTCATCCAAAATGTTGCGTTTTGTGCATGTAATAGCCACATGACAATCCAGATTAAGAAAATGACCCACACGGCAATTTGGTACTGCAATTGCAAGTTACAACCATTCTTCCACTTTGGATGGCAGGATGGGTTCAATAGAAATAGAACAAAAATACTATGTTTAACGAAGCTTACCTCGGATCATACACAGAATGTGAGTGTTTTTTAAAAAATGTGTCTGCAAAACGCGACTTTATATTCTCACATTACTCATATTCTGTGTATGATTCGGTGTAATTTTCATTGCGTATAGTATTTCTAAAAATAGAATTGGTCAGTCCCAGCCCAGGTGAACCAAGTTCAAAGCATGGCCTACATTGTGACCTGTTTGGTCACCCGCGTAGCGTTATCATGTACTAGCAAAACTTCAGCTGGCGTACTTGACTTTTTCATATGTAAGTTAGAGGAAATCTGTGGCCCACGTTTGTCACCTTCTCCAAATTACACCTTTTCGGACGGGTTCGGATTTGATGCAGCACAGGGAGTGCACGGCATTCGTGATGTGCAATATGAGCCATCCACTCAGTAATTCAATGATTCAAATCTCATTTTGATTGTGCAACATCCGACCGTTCATTGTAAGTTGAAATCTGGCCGTTGGATTACCTAGCAGACAGCTCGGATTGCACACCACGGGTGCTGCGCACTCCCTACGAGCACCAACACCGGACCCTTTTCGGACAAAGAAATAAAGAAGACAAATGCAACTAGACTTTCCCATTTATATGAGATCAAATTAACGATCCCAACAAAATGTCTATTCTTGGGTCTGTTACACATTCCTAACTTTATTTATCCTTCCACCGGTGGTTCAGTTCATACGGAGGTTTGTTCAATAATTGTGAACGTTCTTGACTAATTAGGTTGTGCCACGTGGCACATGAAAAGTTCAAACACTTCAGTAATCAGTCTCTGGTTAGCCTAGCTATCCATTTCTGTAATTGTCATATCCTGATTGCCACTTATTAAGAAAGCCTTGTTTTTTCCTTTAGTTTCCATCACAATGGTTGCCTGGTTGGACCGGAACCTCTCTACTTTCCTGGGAAATTGTTGTTTCCTTTGCTTAGCTTTCAAGGCAGTACTTATAATTGCATGATGGACCCAATAATTCATTTGTCATTAGTAGTACCGCGGATGATTACTTGAGCGGATGGCGTTAATGGTGAGGCTGATGGTGGCGTGGAGAGGTTGGGGTGCAGTTTTAGGGTTTGTTTGGGCTTGACCCATTCGTTGTGGGCTCTGTGGGGGTTTCCTTGGTTGGTCTCTTGCCAATCAAGGGTTTGAGTCTCGGATTAGGCATAGGATCTCTCTTAGCAATGTTCTTTATTGACTTTGTTAGGGTTTTGATGCCTTATATCCTTGTTCCTTTTGATCTTTTATTTCGAAGGTTAATAAAATTTTGATTATCAAAAAAAAAAAAAAAAACAATAAAGCCCACAAGCAAGAGGAACGTGATGAACATCAACCCAAGGGACTTGATTCCTATAGTGACCCAAGTCATTATATCTTCATAGTGACTTCAACATAGGGCCAATGGGATTGCTCCTAACTCCTAAGGTTTTATATTCGAAATCTCTCAGGGTGCTATCAACTCTTTCGGGCCCATTTCATATGGAATTTTACTTCGGCTTTGAATTGGGCCCCCGCTAGTGGGTTGTGGGATTGATCCCTCAAGATTAATAGAGATGCACGCAAGCTGATCCGAACATTTGATTATAAAAAAATACCTTGATTAGAATTTAGCATCGTGTGAGTGTAGTTGATTTTGTAGGATTAAATATGCAACTGAATTACAAAGTATACGAGACTCATTTTCTTTATGCAAGAAAATAAAATCCTCTAGTGTTATGTAGAAAAGAAATAATTCTATGGATTATATAGATTAGCCCCTGCAAAGTATTTTGAAAAAAAAAAAAAATCACCCATGCGTAATGAAATTTTTGACTCCGTCCGTGCCGATGTGTGGAACTTAAAATGTTTACCTGATGGACCCCTGTCAAGTGTTCATTAGACAATCAAATTCACAAAACTGATCAGTTCCACTTTATAAAAAAGTGTAACGTTTAGCTCCATCCCATTACGTATGCGGAAGCTTTTAATTTACGTTAGCAGTTGGGATTTGTGGTGGTGGTTAGCTTCTGAATTATTAGTGTTTGACTTATATATATAGAGTATAATTTACTTATAGGCCAAGTTTTCTTATTAGCACTTGTCTAAGCCCGTTAAAATCCGCAACAACACAAATTTCAAGTCAGATAATTCTCTTTACATACATCAACTAAAAAGTCCAAAAAAAGTCATTTTTTTTAATAACCGGATAGTTGCCATAATGGAGAATTCTCATTTATCACCAATGGGTTATTCTTGATCATTATGGCTTGATGATTAGCATTGTTGTTCAAGGAAAAATCGAACATGGCGATGATGGTGTCGCCGCGGCTTGTACGTACCGAGAGTTAATACTACCATAACTCAAGAAGTCGGAGAAGCATAATTTCATATTTTTGGTGATTATAAGTTCGTCTCGACAAGAAGAATTGAAATAAGGTAAAATTATGCTGTCTTTCCTTGGATATTTCTCAAAATATTTGGATAAAGTCATAATTCCGATTCCGATTCCGATTCTTCTCGTCGAGACAAACCTATATTAGTGAATTATATTGATTCAGCCTTTTTATTTTACTGATTCCTCTCTGTTTCCTTTGAGTACAGAGCTACTATTTGAGAGTCATAAAACTTTCGTACAGGCTCTTTTAGATTGAGGAATTGATAAGAAAAGAAAAAAGAGATTGTAATTTCTTGCCAAATCATTTATTTTAATTGAGTACTTTGGTTAAAACCGGAGAGAAAATTACAAGGATATTTTTTGTTGAGAGAACATTCTTTACACTGCCAGTGTAAAACACCTCTTTTCCATCATCACTTTTTTGGCTCTCGTTGTGTATTAAACGTTGATATGAACCATTCATCTTGTAGGGCCCACAAAGTACTTCATCTCAGCAAAAAATCAGTTTGATCGGACATTGAGATGTAAGTTAAACTATTTTTGACCGTCCATTTCGCAAAACAACATTCAAAATTTTATATATCTATCGATGTCCAATGCAAACAATTTTTTGCACGGTGCAAAACTCTGCGGGCTCTAAAGATAAATGGTTAAGATCAAAATAATAAACTCACGGTGGGACCAACATATGGCAGTGGTGGAAAATGAGGGTTTTACACCGCCGATGTAAAAAATGTTTTCTCTTTTTTGTTGGCTCCTTAACCTTTTGAGAAAGGACTTCCCTTTTTTATAACAATTTCTCTTCGGTGAGAAGCTCTAAGTTTCTATGTTTAGAATGTTAGTCTGGACACATGGGTTATAAAAATAAAAAGATTCTATATTTAAACATATATTATTATTCTTTCAATCTTTCTTTTTTATACGCTTACGTTGGAATCCTAACTCGATAAACAAGTTGGCTTTGGTTGTTTAATTTAATTTTAGTCAGCTTCTTTCTAATTTTTTTCGAAACATCTCAAACTTTGGTAATGAAAGAGTACAGCAAATTCCACTGAGCAATGACGTGTTCCCTAATTAGCACGCCATAATTATTGTAATCATTTTTTTTGATGATCAGAATGTCCGGGTCAGCTTCCGCGCAACTCGATTTATTCTTGGAGGAGACTAATATTACAGCAACCCACCGCCATGGCCAGTGGCAGCACCAAGAATTATTAACAAATTAACATGTACGTAGTAAAATCTAAATCTACCAATCGCCACTCGAGATTTCTAATATCAAAGACAAAAACAACAACTTAGAAAGAGATATTACAATATTTGACATGGATTTTAACCATAATCGAAAGCTTGAAATCTGCATTGGTTGACCAATTACTGTAAATCTTACTACCCTACAATCGGAGTAGCCGATGAATTCCACCGTCCAAATGGTTCAGCAATCGATTTCTCAAGCAATCACATTGATCATCGTGAACGGTTGGTTCGATATGGAATAACCCTGACTCTACCAATATAGATTTGGTGATTGTATTGAAAATCAAGAGGTGTTAGGTTTAAAATTCCGAATTACCGAAAAAACAAAAAAAGAGGTGTTAGGTTTAAATTGGCGCAATATGCATGGATTTAGTATGAGTTTGGAATGCATTGAGCAATTCTTGCAATACTCTGAACACTTTATTGTTGGGAGGACGGCCAAAATGTGTGATTGATTTTTGCAGTCCGAAATTTTAGCTCTGGAGACGCTGGCTGGTTCGTACAATATATGATTTTTTTAAAAAAAAAGAAATGAGCTTTTACGTCATCAAAATCTTGACCACTAGAGCTCCAAATCCAATTGGTTTTATATATTATTGAGGCGCTAATATATTTTCTCACCGATTAAGAACTATACAAGCAAGTTTCAGGAATTTAAAAGAGGAATTGAATGTCCCATGGTACAAGTTGAGTTTTGGATTGTTGAGCTCGGCTCACAAGTAAAAGGGTCAACTTGAGCTCGGAAGGATATTGGTTAAGAAGTATTGATCGATCAAAGCCATTTCTAAAATTTATGAGTCCTTTTCACTGAGATTTTTTAAAATAGAATTGACCATAAAAAAAAAGAAAGATTCGAACATGAAACATCCCTATGTAGGAGGTTACGTAGGTATGGTTGTTTCAACCACGTCTCATATAAAAAGGTTTAGGTAAATCATGTTCGATCTGCTTTATGTTTTTTAGATGGGACAGTCATGCTTAATTTCCCCATTCATTTGTTGGGTTACAAACTAACATAAAGGCTTGGTTTGTTTCGCCGTAAAATATTTTCGTGTACAATATTATACTCAATTTTGGGTGTTAGGTTGAATGATTCACTAGTAATACATTTTCTTAGTAAAATAATTTCCATAATTGTGCGTAAAATGACTTACCTCTGATTTTGTCGTGAGTTATTTTTCGTTTATACCCCTCGAGTTATCCAACATTATTTTACTTCGAAAATTTCACCACCGAAACTTCTCTCTCCAATTGGGTCAGTGAGATTTCCTTTTGTTATTCGTCATTCCTAATCTATTACATGAGGGAGTGGGGAGTACTAGGACGACTTGATCCCGGGATGCAGTGTGGGGAATTCAAGAGTTCTACAGCATGAGCTAGCCACCACTAGCAGTCAGTGAAATTGAGAACACTCTAAAAGTGTAATGTTCTCGCTCTAGAATTGATGGTAGGATGTTTCTTTCTCTCTCCACAACTTGAGCAATATGTTTGAAATGGATTCACGCACTCTTGTTCCGCTCATTATTTGACTTTTCCCTATCCATTGCTCTAGAAAATATTTTATGAGTGTCCACCAAACACTGCAAAATAAAAGAAAAAAACGTACTTCCCATGAAATCATTTTACCTAAAAAATATTTTACGTCGAAAAAAACGGCCAAAATTCGTGCAGAAAATAGATGCATGGTAGAGTGCAAAAAGAAGACAATTACTACCTCAACTATGGTTGAACACCAATTTCCAAAACAAAATACTTAAACGCAATATCAGATGGTACGGTGTTTTTAGGGTTGGAACCATGCACGCAAATTCTGTGTGCTGATTTTCTTTACTGTTTCGTATTCCTATATTTTGTGTATGGTGTTTACGGTTACAGGATTGTATATTGTAAAGTCTCAAAATCCCTGTAAAACACTTTTATAATCCTGGAAAACAATTAAATGCCTAAATCAAGGTCTCTAAAGTTGAGTAATGTTCACTAGATAAATGAATTAGTGACGACCAATGCATTTTCAAATTTAGTGATCACTTGAAACTTGTAATACATGATAGTTAAGAAGTACTTGTCACAACAATTTTCTAAAGTTATGACTCATTTATTTTTATTATAAAATTAACTATAAAAAAGAAATAAATCCAATTAAGCATGACAACACCCCAGGTAAGGGTTGGCTTTGTTTAAATGGTAGTTGCAACCGTGTCTTATATTAAAATGGTTTAGGTAAAAATGATGTTTAAGTTTTTTATTATTGATTACTCCATTTTAACCATTCTATTTCACGGCATATATATTCGGACGGAATTAAAATTACAAGCATATATTTTAGTCGTGCAAAAATAAAGGCATGTTAAACATGGCTTATCTTTCTGGAATAAGGCAGCCTATTTCCATTCACACAGGCCAATATAGACTAGACTAGAGTTTTTTTTTTTTTTTTTGATTGGAAAAAAAGATTTTAATTTTTATTAATCTTTAGAAAAAAAAAAGATTAAAAGGATTTTGGGCACACTGGCAAAAAGTAACCCAAGAACCAACCTAAAGGAAAGCAAGAAGCCAACTTAAAAAACCCAAACCTCCTAGCAACCCAAACAACCTCCGAGCAACGCAAACAACCAACAAGCAAAAAACACCCTAAAAGAACAAACCAAAACACTTGGAAATTAAAGCCACAGGAAGCAAACCGAAACCCAAAAGAACAAACCGAAAGAACCGAGAAAACCAAGAAGACAAACCCGAAAACACCAAAACTTGGAATTAAAATACCAGAGAAAGAGAGACATCATCCAAAACTAGACTAGAGTTACAGTGAGGTGGGTGTAATGGTGTACAATGTATGAGGGTACAATAATGGAATGAATGAATGATCATGATTTTAAAGAAATTAGCTCCTAATCTCCTACAATATCAAATGGAATAGTACAACCAACCACCTTTTAATTTAGCTTGCAGAATAAGGGTACTTGAAGAAGAAGATTGATAATTTTAGTGTAACAACAACTAACAAGGACAGGTAACCAGCCTTTGTACGTACCTAGCTTGACCTGGAAATGGCATCCATGGGGGATTCCTATTTTTTTATCGACAAAAGAAAATTTTATCGATATTCCAGCTAATAATGGGTAGATCGAGGAAATGTTTGATATACGAGCATCTGCATCTCAAACATTGTTGGTACACACCTATATCGTACCCAATTATATGCTAGAGTAACAAATCAAGAGTAAAACAAACACGTTTGTCACGAAATTAGATGAACATGAATGGGAGTCCTTTAATTTGAAACTTCACCTCTTCTTTCCACTCTGGAGTAAAACATGGAAAAAGAAAAATGAAAGTTTGCATATTGTAACGTAGGAAAACAATAAATCTAGGAATACAAAGTGATCACATAATCGACCCACATAAATTAATTTATGGACCATATTTGTAAAAATAATATTAATATAAATTTCCCGTCTTCTACAGTCAATATCTATGTCTCTTGAGTAATTGCGAAATAAAAGGAGAATTTTGTTTTGGAACAAATGACAAATTTTTTTTGTTGCATTTATGTAATTAAATTATCAATATGATTTCCAAATTTTTTAAATCCAAGTTATGACATAGTCTAAGGTTCTATTGATCATTTGGACTAAAACTTCTGGTAGGTGCAACAGCTACCCCACCTAATTATGATATTCCAGAGCAAGTAGGATTTAAAGTAATGGTTAGGGATATAATGATTTCTTGAAACTTATATCCAAAAGTATGATAAATTTCTCCCTATTGCCAGACCAATTGAAAATTTAATTCTGGTGATATTTTCAATTGGGTTATTGGCTAAAAAATATTCCAAGATCTGAAATTTCAATCTGTTCCACATGCATTTTCAAAGTAGCAGCTGAAGTTGGAACTTTAAACCACAACTACTTCAATGAACATTAGGATGTAATCACTAATAATGCCACTAACCCCCAACTTATCTCAATTATAATATTTAGGATAGTAAGAACTAACTTTGTTGGGTCTAGGGTGTTCTCATGGATTTGGTTATACAACGTCACTCCATGCAACCGCTCTGAGAACAAATTTGCGGGTTCAATGTCGAATGCCATAAAAGACTTAATTGAAGCACTTCCTAACACCAATTGGTTTTAGGAGAGATGGTAGAAAAGCGGTCCGACAAGTGGTATTAGAGCCAGGAGGTCATGGGTTCGAATCGCGGGAGCGTCATCGGGAGGGAGGGATTGTTGGGCCGGGAGTGCCCCATGGATTTGGTTACACAATGCCGGTCCCTGCGAAAGCTTTTGATCAAAACATCTGACTTTCGAATGCGTCTCAATGAGGTGAAAATGTAACGAACTTGAAAAAAAGCAAAGACATAACAAAAGCAATCCAAAGAATCTATCTATTTTGAATTATTTTTGTTTTCAATGATTTTTCAAGCCTTCGCTCATCATTTTTTATATTTTAGAGTTCTCTAGTCGAGAAAAAATCTTAATCTATAATGCGAAACAATAAAAGTTTTGGACAAGGCAAAAATAATGATTTGGCATGTAGGGATTTGGTGTTCAGAAATTATTGGTCTTTTGCAATCTAACCCTCTTGTTAATCTAGCTAGCAATTGATTGGATTTATCACTAATATCCCTGTTTATGTAAGCAATCGACAAAGTTCCTATTTATCATATTCTTTGCTGTTAAGGAATTAGTCCCTAGGCCTTGTGGCCCATGCAAAGGGCCCATGTAGTGTATGACCGTCTTGTCCGCTAGTTTATGAATTTTTCCTCGAATATATTCTTTTTTGTTTTTTTTTTTGCAAACAAATCTGCTTTGTAATCAAGAACCCCTTAATTTGTTTTTTTTTTTTTTTGTGGGTAATGTAGGGTTTCACAAACCAGCTTGTATGCCTATAGCCCTTTCCTCAATCTATTCCACGATTGGTCGTGAGGTGAGGTGGTCACAAAAGTTGCATATATAGAGAATCGATTCCGAGACCTAGCAAAACTTTATCTCGGGCCAAGACCAAGGGACCAATCCTTTTGTGTTGATAAGCCATTAATGTTCTGGTTCATTGGATCTACCAATAAAACATGTTATCCAACCTCAGTTGCATCGTTTTAGGCTGACAAGCTACAGACCCATAAATTTCAGGACACGCAGTTTAGGTTGTTCATTGGTTTATACTGACAAGGCATAATCATGTGGGGTAAATTGCTGAGAGAACAAGAAAACAAGAAGGGAATGCAATGGGCCACTTGTTGTACTTGTACACCTCTCTTCATTGAAGCCAATAATCCTTAAACTGTTAGGATTTATCGCAACCCCACAACGCCCCTACGGATCTTGGGAACAATGAATCACAGAAATCGCAAAGACAAACAAATAAATGCGTAATGAAAAACGGAAAGAAAGTGCGAGACACAAGATATA
>JAXBDA010002450.1:0-42576 GCA_036023075.1 Gaultheria prostrata
GTGAAGTAATCTCCAAAATTGATTCAGGATCGTATGAGACTCTCGTCGTTATGCTCTGATACCATATGGAATTTGATAATCAAAAGTAGAAAATGAATTGAATCTGTGAATCAAAACTGGAAAAAACCAAAATGAAAGAGAATATTGTGTCTAGAGAGAGAAAGTCCCCTCAATGTAATTTCATCCTCAATCCTTGATTACAACTGAATTGCTGCTTATGTACGCTAAGCTTCTGTCTAAACCGACTAAAAGAGAAATAATCCCCTGTGTACAGACCACATCACAACTGGATGAGCCACTTATTCTAACAGATCATCCCTTGGAGGCGGGTAATATACCAGTCGGTATAGCTACTGCTTTGGGGAATCAAACAAACTCAGAGTAGTAGTAGATCATCAATCGGAGAAGGGATAGTTGATCATCAATCAGAGCAGGGTACTATCGCAGACAGTATAGTTATTAATATGGACGATGTAATAAACTCGGGAGACATGGCTACTGCCATGGAAGAAGGGCAAGTTGATCATCAATCAGAGCAGGGTAATACTGCATTACCATTGACGGGTGACAAATTTGCAGGGTACTACAGCTACGACAGCTCTACATGAGGCTCTAAGGAATGGACACGAGAACATGGCACGGTATTTATTAGGATTAAAACCCGAAATGGCAGCCTTTGATAATCTTGCAGGAGAGAGCCCACTTTTTCTGGCAGCCGAATCTTGTTGCGAGTTATTTATATCGGATGTTTTACTATCAAAATGGCCATATAGCACAAAAGGCCCCGAAGGACTGAATGCTTTACATGCTGCACACGATTGTTGTGGTATGTAATTAGTCTTTGATTCCTCTCAACATGGCGCACAAAATGAACTGTCCTTCCACTTTTTCCCTTGAGTACTATTCCTACTCTAGAATGAACCAACCAGACATTTGGGCGAATATATCCGATTATCCATTCTAGATACTAGGTTCCCCATACCCACACATCTTAAGGTTGTGTTTTTAATAATCTATGATTTGATGATCTGATTGGTGAATTAAGAAATTTTCAAAGTGAACAAATCTTATGCTACGGGCTAGGATCGAAATCTACACACATTACATACGTAGTTTCCAAGATTGGATACTAGATTCATACCTAGCTAGGAGGGTTATACAACCACCCGACCTTATATAATCTGTACATCTCTTCGATTGTCACCTCACTTCACTCATGATCAAAACGAATCAAGAGGATACAAGTTATAGGGGGAATTTGTATATATAGTTATATACTATTGATCATTATCACGGGCGGGAGAATTTTCTCCCTCAATGCCAGTGAATGTTTACTCTTAATTAGTACTATTTTAACCAGTCACTTTGTATATTCATACTCTTAACTAACAAGGTTAGCTATTCTCCTCCTCTTCTTTTTAATATTTGTATTTTCGATCTTTTAAAGGGTGAACTTTTATAAAATAAGAGAAAAAAAATAGACTTTTTTTTTAAAGATTAGTAGTATTTTGTATGTCTAATGCGTGTATAACGACTCAATACTTCTGTTTGAGTTACTCCAGAAAACTAGTCTTTTCTTGGGACTACATTATCATGTGTTTGTCGGATAAAATAACAAAAAATGCACATCCATGTAGGTTGTAATTCCAAAGATGTTGTGCAACTAGATGCATGGACAGAAACATGCTATGGAAATTTCTATTTTGGGTTTAAGTAGTTCTCTTTTATTCTTTTATTGTAAATAAATCCCTCTAATTTCTCATGCGGCTTCTCGCAGGCGCAATTATTTCTCTACTAATACAACAAAAACCTGATCTCATGAGACAATTAGATAACCACGGAAAGGCAGCCATTCACCATGCAGTAGAAGCAGAATATTGGTTTTTGCTTCGTCAAATTTTGATGGCCGATGCTTCGATTGCTCTCTTACCCAATGCTGACGGTTACGCCCCCCTTCTTACAGCTTCGAAAACAGGATGTTAGCAGATTTGTGAGTACATACTCAAGATATGTCCAGAATCAATTGAAGCATGCAATCATAAAGGTCAAAATGCACTTCATCTTTCCCAATTTGGGACTTACCTTGGGTTGAGGTTAGTCAAGATTCCCGAAATATGGGAGCTTCTTAACGTGGGTGATGATGAAGGAAACACACCTTTGCATGTGGCAATAACAGAGAATCACTATGCGAAGGCAATATTGTTGGCTTCTTCGGTTTCAATTGACTTGGGGGCTGTTAACAAAGGTGGTCTTACAGCCTTAGTTTTTGCGAGTCATTAGATTGGAGGCATTTAAGCAAACAGGTACCGTTTTTGAATTATTTTTTGACTTTCAATATTACCACACCTGCTTTTTAGGGGGCTCCAATCTTTTTGTCCCCTCTCTGTATCGGTATTTACTCAAAATTAATTGGCAATAAATGGAAACATCCCAAGACTCTCAACATTATATAAAGTCGCTCATTCCATTCCATTCCAAGCAATGTGGGACTATGCTAATTAACATCACCTAAATGAGCAGCTGTTTTCGAGGTCTGTCACGTATAGTCTCTTTTGGGCCTGTTATCGTACAGTCATTTTGATGGTCTAACATCATGAGGTGTGGATTGTGAACGAACAAATGTGATTTGCACACTAAATTACCGATATCCGATAGACTTGATTTTTTGCAAGTTTATTCTACACATCAAGCACTACATAGTAAACGGTTCAGATAGTATCTTTGGGCTCGGGACGATGCTCGATTTATAGGCATAGATACCTAGGCACAGCAGGCCCCCCCTTCCATGGTAAACATGCAGATTCCACGTACGTCTCATTTATCCCAATCACATCTTTCCTATATAATCATTTTTAACAAAATCTCGCAATCAATGACTTGGCTTCATCTCCGAATAGTGCGGCTATTTATCTTTTGGGCGTTGATTACAGAGACTTATGTTGTTTCATCTAAGGACACACGGTGCCCCACGTGGTCGGCGCCCAAATGAGCACAAGGTTCCTATTGGAGGACCGAAGGAGGTCATCCGTTCCCCATATGAAGAAATGAATGCATATATATATTAATACCATGTCTGTGGTAGCTGCACTCATTGCCATGCACTCTCACTTTCGCTGCTGCATTTACGATGTCAGGCGGGTACAACAATTCAGGTGTTGCAACTCTGGCAAAGAAAGCCGCACTTTGGGTATTCATTTTGTCGGATACCTTGGCTATGTGGTGCTCCATTACTGTGGTGTGCTTACTTTGGAGGGCAATGCGTGTTTTTTTCGATAAAAGAAGATATATTAAGAAACTCGATAAGGGCACATCGAGAAAGGGGGGACATCCAACCAAGGTGGAAACGACCCAAACAGAGGGTCACAAAAAAAACACCCGAAAAACGAAACACCTAAAGGAAGCAAAGCCAAAACAACCACCACAAAACCACACGAACATCAGCCCCTGCAAGCTAGCTCAAGCAGAAAAACAGACCGCAACCAACGGAACCGCAACACCCAAAAACTGAAAGCAACCAAAGCCAAGCCAAGATAACACCACAGACCACCAACAAAACCAAAAGGAACCAAATCTCCCACTAGATAACAACCCAAAACTAAGTCAAAGAGAGTTCTTTTGAGATCACCTTCAATCATGTCCTTTATGATTGCTTCATCCCCGGAAGAAGGTTGACGTCGAGAGATTTCCCTGTGGCTTTTACGGCTAAGAATTGTTCCTCCACTCTTTTCTCGAAGCTACCGACATCCTCTTGAGAAGTAAGCAAGGGAGGAGACTGGCCGATTGTTCTAACATTCTTCGATCCCAATTTTACCCTTCTCGAATTGTTCTCAAATTTGTCCAAGTTGTACGACCTCGAAAAAAGAGAAGATTTCAGAGGATTATATCTCCCTAAGCTGATAGAATTCCTATGAAGTCCTAGTTTGGTGCGATTATTCTTCTTGCGGCGTTTGAGCTCCACATACTTAATAAGAGAATCGGCAGAGACAAGATAGTCAACATCATCCACCGAAACCTCAGCAGGAACTGCCACGTATTCCATAGAATCTGCCACCTCCTCTATTGACACATCCACAATATGACAGTCAATAGCAGGCGACTCTTCCACAACTTCTAAATCCTTTGCCAGCTTGTGAAAGTTACTCACGACTTCTGTATCAATCCGACCTTGATAGGATTGAGCAATTGACCCCATCACCAGCGATTCCAAACCCACCAACGAGTCTAAATCATGAAGAGAGTTTGAGATAAACTCAATACTTCCCCCATTGGCCTCCATTGCCTCACAAGGAGAAGTAGCCCCCAAAACCGAAGAGTTCTCCAAAGCCTTCTTAACCTGAGGATGAGCATCCACTTCACCTTCTTTGAGGGATTCAGACACTATAGTCTCATTCTTACAAGCCAGATCTAAAGTTAGGATTGATGAACATCCCCCTAAACCGCAATGCGTATTGAACCAGATCTAAAGTTAGGATTGATGAACATCGGTGTGATATTGCTCGCCATCACACTTCTTACAACTTTGGTGGCTTTTATGAGTGGTGTGGGTAATAGCTCCTAAGGCCTTATGGGTAGCCATCTTAGTATGTACTGTTTGTTCCGTGGTTTTTTGTTTAATAACCCCAGGAAGAGTTATGAGATCTTCACTTTCTGCCTGGTTTATGCCAACCTTGATTACTAGCTAGAGACATTCTTCGTTTTATAGAGCTAAAACAGCGGAGGAACAAAAGAAAGAGGGACCAGCGTTACTTTCAATCACTAATCCAAAGAGGGTTTCCGGATACTACTTATTGTGTAAGACTAACATCGTTAATAGCTAGCTAGTGTTAGAAAACAAGCTCGATCAAAGGATAGTTGGCAGTGTGGAGGCAATAATGAGTTGATTAGGGAGTTGGATAATAATTGAGTTGTAATGTGGTTGATGTGCTTCATGATTTGTATCTGTATTTGGTTCTATTAATGTGTGTATTTGCATGTTATTGTGTGAAGGTGGGAGGGAGGGGGAACCAAGATGGGATGGTCTCCGCACCCAGTAGTTCTGTAATTGAGATTTGGGATCTTGTGTGTCTTGAATATATGATGATTTTTGAGCAATTTAATAGAAGTTTGTTTGAGTAATTAATTTGTATACGCAATTTCAATTCTCTGATCCTTTCCCAACAACTAGTTGGGATGGTTAATTACACATTTTCTCTGCACGTGATCATTTTGCGTATTGCATATACCTTACATGTTGTACATGTTACCCTTGGTGTTTGGTATGGCACAATAATACGATTTTCGAAAGCTTCTCCACCAAAGATATGTAAATTTTTTTGTTTACTTGTTTTGAACAATATAGTTTATATTTCTCATTCTACAGTTTTGTAGCTGCCACTAGACTTGAGAGCATCTCCAACCCATCCTCTCTATATCTATATTTGAGAGTATGCAGGTGTTCCGTCCACCAATATCCTCTAAAAGTCTTCTACAGTTTTGTTTTTTGAACTGCAAGTTCAAAAAAAGTCTTCTAGCTATAGTTGAGTGAATGAGTTTTGGTTCTCTAGATATATGTAGATAATGGAGAGGGTGATCCTCTATTCAAAAGAATGAAGGTTTTAATCTTACAAATGCATATAATTTTGAATCAATACATTTACATTTCACTAAATTAATTGAAAAGGTCTTAACATTATTTTTAACAACAAAGTTTGTAAAACCAAATGATAGAGCGAGTAAAAATTTGTTGAGTTTTGAAAGAAGTAGAAATGGAATTAGAGGTTTGTGGTTAAAGTAAAGATGAATAGTAGCAACATGCACTAGACTTACCTTACTTTGATTATAAAATACTGTATAATTTTGATCCTCTATTTAAGGTTATTGGGGGTTGGAGATGCTCTTAGCAATTAATGTAAAAGCGAGAGGAGAGTAAATCGCTTTGGTAGCTGCACTCATTGCCACTCTCACTTTCACCACTGCTTTTACGATGCCAGGCGGGTATAATAGCCCCACACAGAGTTGACTTTACTCTTTATCAATGATTTCCATGCTTAAATTATTAGGTGTCTTTAGACCCATTACAAGCATATATATCAATCCACTAAATAAAATAATTTAGAAAATACCTTGTGGGACATAATAGTCAAGACCGACTCTATAAACTAGATGGTAAGAACTCACCATTCCAAAATAAAATTTCTAAACATGACCACGACACAAGTACCATGTCATGTGTCGCCAAAGACAAACCGCAAAAACCTTTGCTATAAAACATATCTGAAACCATTCATGAGAAAACCATGTTCAGAAACAAAACATTTCATAAACATATATAACAACAATTGCATATGAAATAAAATTTGTGCTAAGTGCCAAAAGCCCTACTAGAAATAGAAAAATGCTTTACATATACAGGAAGAAGTAAATTGCTAAACCATCGTTAAAATCCCTTGTGTTTTAAATGATGCAAAGCCATCATCATAGACCGATGCAAAGGCACCAATCAGTTCAAATTTCAAAATTAGTAAATTAATTTTTCCAAAAAACTAATCTAATGATTCATGTAATCACCACATGAGAAACTGATGATGGAACAACAACCAGGTTCATTAATCTCTTCTTCTGCATCACCACATGAGAATCTGATGATGGAACAACAACCTGGTTCATTAATCTCTTCTTCTGCATAATAAGGTGTAGTTGTTCCATACGGACTGCTACTCGTCCAAGCCCGATCGGCTACCAGAACGGTGTAGCCTATATTCTTCCTCAGCAACTTCATGATCGCAACCGCGTCGATATCATCTCCGGTCACCTCGATCTGGTCCATCTCCTGTCCCTTTAGACTTGCTGATTCAACCACCACCTTTCGCTGGAATTAACAACAGACAAACTCAAATTTTCACATATCATTAGGCATATATACATATTTGTGTGTCTTTTTAAGCTTATGACAGTATGTGATCACAACGAATAGGAAGCATCTCAAACAACGTTAGCATCCAACTTATCCGACAATCATATGCCACTCCAAACCCGACGAACAAGTTGGAGATGGACAAACTTCCATCCAATGAGATTACAAAACAAAGCAGGCTAAATTAGCATGATGCATTAATAAGAATCAAATCAGCTCCCCAAACTGAATTGTTACTTACCTTCATGGTCTTGGTTTCCTGGAAATGAGTATGACAAACTCGTTTTGGCAGAGAAAGAGATATATATATATATAGAAGAGGGTTTACTTGACGAAAGAGCTTGGAAGTCTACCAAATAAAGAAGGGGACAATTCTCACAGGCTAAGTACATCTATTTATAGTCTACAATTCTTACAGGCTAAGTAATTTAGAATTTTCCGATGAGCTTCCATGAAGCTTCCTTGGTCAAACAAGGTAGGAGGAATTCATCTCCTTAGTGATTAATGCTTTGTTCGGAAGCTTTTTGCCCATTTTCAAAAAGAATTTTTCTTCTTCCGATTATTACTTATATTTCTCTCTTCACTCATTACTTCATTATTCTCATTTCTCTCTCTATCCCTCTCCAATCATTATTCTCATTTTTAAAAATCCAACCAATCACTATCTCAAAAAATTTTCTTTCCAAAACCCATCCAAGATCTGACTTTCTTTAACACATTAGTGTTTCTTCAGGGCCAAGTATGAAGCTGCTGGAAGAATCTAGATTGATTTCCAACACAATACACATGCACCCCTTATTTTTTGCAATCGGTATGCCTACGTTTAGTGAATATTATGCCTACTTACATGAAATATTAACAGCTTGTTTTGGTGAATGTTGTGTTCTTTTATGGTTACGGGTACATATGGTATGCACATTTACAGGTGTTACGCCTCTTTTTGGTGACATGTTATGCCTCTTTGGTAAAATGTTAATTAAGCCTCTTTTTGGTTTAAAATATTACGCCTATTTTCGGTAAATGTTAGGGGCTTGGACCAAAAGAGATAATAAAAGGAATAATTAGTCATAAATACAGTATATTTTGCCAAATTGAAGGGAAGAACAATCAACTTTTAAAATCAAACATAAAAATATTGTTTCCAATATTAATTTAGAAAAAGGACAAAACACATCCACTCTATTTGTTTTCTTCCAAAATTACCCTCAACCCTATGAAACCAATCTCCCTCTTCATTGTCCGGTCACTACCCCATCAGGTAACTTGCTCCGGCGAACGATGCCAGTGATTTTCCAGCACCACCTCTGCCGCCGCCCCCCGCCCGCAGGAGATCCAGATCGACATCGGAAAGACGGAGCACAGGATCGTGTTTTCCGATTGAGCGCCGTCGAGCGGCAAGAGCAGAGCGACGAGCGGTACCAATACGGCGTCGTTTGATTCCCTTAGAGAGCTATTCTCGAGAACCAATTTTTTCCTTTGGGAACATCTATCTGGGTGTTTGCAGTAGTGGTCCCGTGGATGGATCGTGAGCAGTTAGTAGCCAATTCTATTATGTATATTATTGCACACCAAATATTTGATAATATTACCCACTGAGAGCTCCTTGTCTGTGAATCAGAACTAGATTTTTTGGACAAAATCTAGAAAGTTATGAATTAATTTTGAATACAAGTGCTTCAATCATTACTTACCCGCTCGTTCTTCTAGCAACAATGCTTTCCCTCTGTTTCAAATACATATGGTTTGTTTCCTTAATCTTAGCTTCTTCGTCTTCTTGTTCAAATTACCAATTAATTTTGGCTTAGTTTCTCTGTAGTCATTCAAGATTCATTTTTTCGATTTCCTAATCAATGTTTAGTAACTGGTTGATGAATTCCGTGATTGAAGGATTCTACAAAGTTTAGTGACTTGTCACTAGATTCAAAATAGTTTTGTACGTTGATTTCTTTAGCTTTTATGAAGTTTAGTGAGTTGTTACCAGTTTCAGGATTTAACTAGCTAATGCTTTTTTCAAGTTTATATACAAAATTAAACTTTTAAAAATTAGTGAAATGTCACTAAGATAGTTTAGTGATTTGTCACTAGATTCGAAATAACATTGTTCTTTGATTTCTTTAGCTTTTATGAAGTTTAGCGAGTTGTCACTAGTTTCAGAAGTTGACTAGTTGGTGATTTTTCCAAGTTCTGTACAAAATTAGAACTTTTAAAAATTAGTGAAATATCACTAACTTTTAAAAATTAGTGAACCCAAAGATTATTCCTCATGAGGAGGCTCTTATTCTGAAAGAGATGAAATTGGTAATTAATATCATGGATTATGGCCCTTGCCCCACGGCTTATCGTGTTTGCCCAACTTCTTCGTAGTTGACAACTCTGTTGAATAAGACAAGACAAAACGCATGTCAATAATGACATTTCTCTTTAGCAAACACTCTCTCCTTGCCAAGTTCTTGGGCCTATTTGCTTTTTTGGAAAGCTAAAAAATCCGTCAAACCGTGAATCCAGTCCAAACCGATTGGTTTGGTTCGGTTTTTTAGTAGCGTGTTTTAGTCTTGGTTTAAAAAAATTAGAATCCGTACTCAATGGTTTGGTTTGTGGATTTACAATCATGGTTTTGGTTCCAATCCAATCCGAACCGTGAATATTATATATATATATATAAAAGTCATAGTCAACTAACTTCCTAATTTAGTTTATTCATTATTCCTTCTCTGGCCTAAGATTCACCACTTATTCCCTTAATTCCAATACACCAATGGTGGTTTAGTCATAGCCAATAAATTTGGTAATGAAATTCTCCATTCCAATTCTGATTCCACAGCACGTTTCTATTTTTCCAAATTTCTATACATGATTCGGTCATAGCCTATTCCTATTCTTTGATTTCCTTCATTACCATGATTAATTTTAATGATATTTTAATGGAATCGGATTTAATATAAGTTTTGGTTTATTAATCTTTACAATTTTAAATACTCTAAATAGTTTACGGAAATAATATCTTAATTTTAAGTAAACCGTGGTTCGAAACCGAAATCGATCCGTATTTTAATGGTTTGGATTGGTTTGGTTCTATGCCTTTTGTGGGTTGGTTTGGTTTTCCAAATTCATAATCCGTATGTAGTGGTTTGGTTCTTGGTTTACTACAAAACCGAATCAATCCGGTCCATGGTCACCCCTAATATTTGCTTGCTCCAAAACTCGAACTCGAGACCTTGAGCTCCTCGTACACACGCGTGTTGCGAACTGAACTAACACGCTTGTTGTTGATAAAAAGACCAACAAAAATATTTATACTACATTTTTTAAGTGAGCTATATTTATACTAGTAGAGTGATCTAAGGACATAATGTTAAAAATATCCAGCACCATTGACGTAGTATGTCGAGATTCATCACCATCGTCGCCTTATCATTTAGGAAGTTATCCCTTCCTTTTCTGACCACGTATTTTTTTTGACAAATCTTCTTAGCAAAGGACATTAAGCTAAATTCTACACATCTAACCACGTGAATCACTCACTCCACATCGATCATATCAAAGGAGTGACCGAGTAGGCATCAAAATTGAAGGTCATGACTATTTACAAAGCAAAGGACTAAGGCATCAAAATTGAAGGTGACCTTATAAATATCGAGGGGTAAGCTTCGAAGTGTCCATTTACTTGCTCTTATAACGACATAAAGAAAACGACAAAGCAATAGATGAGTAAGAACTCTTTTGGCTTAATACATCATTTTGGTTTTTTTTTTTATTTGATTTTTTTCGCGTTTGTTAGTTTGGGATCAAATTTTTGTTTATTATTAGTTCGTCTCAACGAGAGAGAGAAATTAAAAAAGATAAAAAAAATTATTATTAGAACTCTTAGTTTTTTGAATAAAATCAGAAGAAGTTTAAAATCTGTCTTTTTGATTTATTTTTGTCTTTATTAAAAAAACTTAAGCTTGGATCATAATTTTTTATTTTCTTGATTCCTCTCATAGAGACAAATAATAATACACAAAAAGTTTATGAAAAAAATCAAATAAAGCCAAAAATAAGTCAAGCTACTTATCAAAGGCAAAACAGACCTAAATTCTGTGACACAGTTCAATATTTTTCAAGCTGTTTCTGATTGTACTTGATTAGATGTGGGACAGGGAAAAAGGGGAAAATTTGAGAATTGCGGAAAATTGGTAATGAAAGTGGTTTCCCCTATCAATCTATCTACCAATGCTGTATACAAATGTTGTTATGGTCAAAAATTTCCATTAAGCAGTTTAATGGAAGTTTGTTTGAGTAATTTTACATGTGCAATTTCAATTCTCTCCCCAATAAGTGGGAATGGTTAGTTAATTACACATTTCTTATTACCCTTGGTGTTTGTTATACCTCACAACCTAAAATTTTGTAGTCCGTACACTAGACTTAGTAATATAAAGGCAAGAGATGAGAGAAGAGTTTTTAAAAATTCGCCGAGATGAATCGTTATCGGCCGGTTCGTATCGGTTTTACAAGGGACCGGTTTAGATATTGACCCGTATATATAGCGGTGGGAACAAAATTCGGTTGAACCGACCGGTTCCCGTGATGTAGCGGTTTTTAGTGATTTTCAGCACTATATCCCACCGGTTCAGCAAGTATCTGATTGGTTTGGCGGAAAGAAACAGAGCCGCGAATGGATGATGCCTCCTTTGGTGGGTTCCAAGGTGATTTCGGGAAGAAAGAGCATGGTGAGACCAAGGAACCCAACTTCGATCCCAACGCCAATCTTCTGAACTCAACATATCGATCTTTGGTGGGTTCCGTGGTGATTTCGGGTTGATTCAACGTCGAGCTCAACGTCAATCTTCTCCGGTGCAAGAATCAATGGCGTGACTGGCGGAGAGGGATAGAGAGATGAAGCAAAGGGGAAGGAAAAATACGCAAGCCTGGTAAAAAAAGATTCTAAGAATACTTTCCACCAAAGAAGAAAATGTGAAACCATACTTATGTCCTAGTCCTAAGGTCGTGTAAATTGTGACAAATTAAGCCAATGAAGTAAAAAACGCATATCATCAAGTTTTATATGTTCTGTTAATGATTTAAAAAAATTCACAACCGTTACAACTGTGATTTCTATTGTTCGATACGTCCGCTGCCGCTATACTACGACCACGACTGCTACATATATCCCGCTACCACTAGTTAAAGCTATAATAAGTACATTTGATTATACACGATAGTTCAACTTATTATAGAGATGAAAAGGAGCATTTCCCAAAATTTAAGTCATTACAAGAATTTTAAAAGATATATACCAATTTAATTATAGACTTGTCGCTTCATAATCTACGTGGATTCCGTCTTGTGGCAAAAATAACTAATATCCTCTCTCAACGGTATAAAATTTCAATCCAACCCCTTTGCACTGGCGGCAAGGCATCGTCTTAATGTGGTGAATTAAGAAAATAACAAAAAGCATTATATATGCAAGTTAATATCACTAAACATATATGCAGATATATGCATGGGAAAATTAATTAGTTAGAAGGAGAATTTAGATCCATCCATCGTATCCATCTAGTGGGATTCACACATGGACGAGAAGTTGGTTTTCTACTGCACTATCATCCTACTTTTATCACGACGACGAGAAGTTGGATGTATATAATTGAGTTGTTATTTGGTTGAAGTGTTTTTATATCTGTTTTTGAAATTTTAATGGCTAGGAGACAGAGAGGACCCTCAGACCTCGGCACTCGGTATTGGTTAACATCATCGTGATTGCAATTGCAGATGACGAAGTGGATATGGATTCCTGTAATTGCTAGATACAAAGCGCAATATGGCCGACGCCCAATTGAGAACAAGGTTTCTGTTGAAGATCGGACCGCAATGACCAAATTGGCACCAGTAACTAATACCATGCTTTTGGCAGCTACACTAATTGCCACTGTCACTTTCGCTGCTGCATTTACGATGCCAGGTGGGTTCGACACCAATCCTGGCAATTCGGGTGTTGCAATTCTTGTAAAGAAGTTTGCACTTCGGGCATTTATTTTGTCGGATACCATAGCTATGTGCTGCTCCATCATTGTGGTGTTCTTATTACTTACCACTGCTTCTGGGAAACGATGCAGTATGGACATTGACCGGCCTCAGTATGACGTTGCTCACCATCGCGCTCACTGCAACTCTAGTGGCTTTAATTTATGAGCGGCATATTTGCAGTAATAGCCCCCAAGGCCTCAGGGCTAGCCATCTTAGTTTGTATCATTTGCACCATGCCTCCTTTTGCACTTGGTCTCAGCAACGCTCTAAGCTCATTTGCTAGCTTGATTTTCCCAGCCGGTATGATAGCTCGATGGCTAATTATTGAACCAATACGGCGGAAATTGAACAAAATCGTACAATGGGCGCAGGATGTTCAATCACCTGTACACAACACCGAAGTTTAGCTAGCAAGTGTTAAAAAATAAGCTTGATCGAGCGTAATTGGTGGTTTTAATAAGCTTGATCGAGAGTAATTGGTGGTGTAGGCCAAGTTATGCTTATTAGTGAGGGAATACTAGTGAGTTGATTAAGGAATTGGGAGTTACAGATAATTGAGTTGTAATGTTTTTATGTGCTTTATGATTTGTGTCTGCATTTCATTGTATATATATTGTCCCCCCACCAAGTGGGTCTGTGATTGAGATTTGAGAGCTTGTGTGTTTAAATGTATGATGATGACTTTGAGCAGTAATTTAATAGAAGCTTGTTTTGTAAAGCAAGGCCAATAACGGCTCAAAATAACGGAGTATTTGCTTGCTCTGTTAGTTTTCAAGAGTACTGTAGTTTGGTGGTTTTTCCGTTTGTTTGTTATGTTCTGTTATAGGAGCAGCAGTTTAGGAGCAGTAGTGTATAAAAGGGGAAACTGCTCTTTTCTTTGTAACTAACGAAAAACAAGATGAAATGAGAGAAGAAATGAAAATCACAAAGAAGAACATTGCATTCTTGATTTCTCTTTGATTTCTGTCGTTAGATTCAGCAATTCTTCATGGTATCAGAGCATTGGACGCAAGTCTTATGATCCTGAGGTAAATCTTCTCTGTACTGTTAATCGATTCGACAATCGATTTGCTTCCTTTAATTACGTGTCAAGAAGTTAGGGTTTCGATTGAACTATTAATCGATTCAACAATCGATTTGCTTTCTTTACGTTTCAAGAATCGATTTGCACTCTTTACGTTCCAAGAAGTTAGGGTTTTCGTTTGAAGAATTTCCATAATGTCTTCTGCATTGACGAACACATCTTCGAATTCTTCATTGTCAGTTGTTTTGCCACCATCACTCGCATTTCTCGTCTCAAATTTTCATACACTCGTTACAACTAAACTCGATTCCACAAATTACTTATTCTGGCTTATCCAAGTTGAAAATGCGATGAGAGCTGATGGCTATTACGAGTATTTAGAAGGATCAATTGGATGTCAGCCATCACAAATCAGAGATAGTAGTGGAAATCTTAGTCCGAATCCGAAAAATCTGTTGTGGAAACTGATAAATACTCAACTGTTGTCGTGCTTGACCGCATCTCTCTCTCAGTCTACTTTACCCTATGTATTAGGGTTACACCATGTCTTTGAACTGTGGGAATTATTATCTAGCAGATACAATTCTTTGACGATGAATCATATACAAGAACTGAAATGTAAATTGTATAACATCAAGAAAACCTCTACTATGGAAGATTTTGTCGATCTGGTAAAGGAGTATTCGCAGAAACTAGCTGCTGCAGGTAGTCCTTTATAGGATGATGACCTAATTTTCCATCTTCTAAGAAGATTACCACCTGTGTTCAATGGCTTCAAATCTGCTGTTCGAACTAACTTTTGATGAAGTGATTACAATGTTGTATGGCGAGGATGTGCAAATGTCTCAAGATTCTGTCACAGAACCAAATGTGACATCTGTTCTTGTTGCTACTCATGGCAATTCTGCTGGTCAAAAGATGAGTACTACCACAGAGGATCAAAGTTCTTTACAAAGGATGAATATACCAATGTTATCTCAGTATGATGTATCTGCTCAAGGTTCACATAATCAGCAAACGTTTATGCCTCAACAACAGTATTAATGTATTATCAGCTTTCTAGAAACTCCAATAGAGGAAGAGGTTACAGAGGTGGTAGATATGCCAGAGAGCCATGTGCTATCTGCAATCGAAGCAACCACACAACAAACTATTGTTACTATAAAAATCAGGTTCCACAGTCTGGTCAGATATCATCTCAGTGGAGAGCTGGTTCCTATCAACCATATCCTTGGATGTTTCCTGTACCAAGTGGTTTTCCTATGCCTCAATCTGTGCCAAGTGGCTTTCCTATGTCTCAACCTGTGCTAAGTGGTTTTTCTGCACCTCCAGAGTTTCAAATGTCTGGGGGAATGAATAGCTTTCCAATGTCTCAGTCATATTAGAATTCTGGGGCAGTGTTTCAGAATGGTCCATCATCAACTATTGGTAGCTATGTTTCAAGAAATGCTATGGGGTCTAGGCAAGGAATGAATCAGTCTCAAGCTCAGATATCTACTCCTCAAGCTCACTTTACAGGAGCATACCATATGATGCCTAGTCCTTCTAATGTCACAAATCCAATAATAACACCTCACATTGTCAATTCTGGAGGAATGTCTCAACAGATGTTTACACCTACTTCTGGAGAAATATCTCACCAACCTTGGTATTTTGATAGGGGAGCAACTCATCATATCACAAACAGCCTGCAGAATCTCAACATTGCTCAACCTACAGCTTATGGTGAAGGCATAGTGGTTGGAAATGGATGTAATATTCCAATCACTCATATTGGAAAAGGTCTCCTTCCTACTCCTACTTCTCTGTTTCATTTGTTCCATATTCTTCATACTCCTAAAATCACACACAATCTCATTCTATGCATCAATTTGCTAAAGACAATGATTGTTTTCTTACTTTTGATTCTGCTGGTCTTGTTATACAGGACAAGAAATCCCTCCAACTTCTGTGCAAGGGACCTTGTCACAAGGGCCTCTATCCTATTCTGAGCTCATGTAATTCATCATCAAGTGTTTCATCTTCCCCAAACACTGCATCTATAGCTTTTGTTAGTACTACTTCTTCTGCTATTGACTGGCACAATAAACTAGGACATCCTAGCACAAACCTGATGAATGCTTTGTTAGAACAACATGTTTTACCTGTCTCCAAAACTTCTTGTTAGTAATTTCATGTAGACGTGTCCTAATTTTTTTACTCCAAACACGTGTTTTGGGCAAATCAAGAGTTCTAAACACATGTTCTGGGCTAAAACCAATTTCATTTTCACTCCAACCACCATTTTGTTTTGTTGACAGAGAAAAAAAAGTGGAGAAAAACTTGCTCCAAAGCATTACAAGACAACAAAATTTTTTGTTATCGTTCAACTTGTAGGGCTTGTCAAACGCATGTGTGTTGGCAAATAAATATTTTGATCAAACATCAATAAGCATATAAGCTAATCATTTAAAGTGGACGATTAAAGTTCATATATACATTTATCCTTAAACCGCATATTTATGTAGCGCTAAAGAAAAGAGTAAAGCCCAAAAATATAAAACTCCCACAATAGTTTGTGCGGCTTTTGTCAACGAAAAGTTTGTGCGGCTTTTGTTTTTTTCCGCAGAAGAGGTGAAAGGCCCTTTGGTTAACGCTTTGTAAAGGTATTCTAACGGAGCAAAGGGGTTTTTCTGTGTAAAAAAAAATGAAAAGATTAAAGGGTTTTTAGTGTGTCACATGGCAGCAACAGAGGGGTAGGACATCAAAGGGGGACACCAAACGGGGACAACGGATCCGGAGTGACTTTTGTTAGTTTAGCTACAAAAATTTTGAATTACTAAGTCGTCTTATCGAGAGCAGTCGGATAAGTTATATTATTGTCTTTGTTACTGGTGGCAGGAAAATGTTGTATAATTGAGTGAAGTTGGACACATTTTAAAGAAAATTTCTATGCGTTAGAGTCGTAGTTATTCATGTTTGGTGGCTTATTTTATACCGCGGTGTGTGTCAATGCTAGGATGCGGTGGTGGTGGAGAGTGAATTAACGGAGGATGCAGGTTAGACGCCACTGGTTGAAGACGACAACGTTTGTCAGTGAAGTTGAATCTGGTGTTGTTTAATATGTGTTGTTTTAGTTACTGGACACGAAAAGAGAAACAGGACAGTACTACTCGGACAGACAATCTCCAGCCCTTTAGAACTCAATTTTAAAGCATTGGTGGGAGTTGTGTTATAAAGTTAAGTTCGTGTACTTTTTCTTCTTATTATTAATAATCTCCCCGGGAAATCTAATTAATGAAGTTGAAGAAACACAATGATGGTGCAATAAGTGTTTGATTTTCATCCGCAAAATGATAAACAATCCATGAACGTGTTTGAAGGGGGAAAATCTTTTATGCCCAAGTGCATAAAAGATTAGCATGCACATTCTTTGAACCAAAAGACTAGTGACGCAAAAACTTTTATGCCCAAGTGCAGCCTGTGCGGCGCTAGAGCCGGCTCTGCGGTCCCGTGAAACTAGAGATGAATGAAAAAAAATCTTCAGTTGAAAGCGCTTCCCTGCTTCCCGACTTTCCAAATTTTTTTTTTTATCGGGAATAAATTTTATTAAAATTCGACAAAAGTTACATCGAGATAAAGGAGCAATGCATTCACATCCAACGTTCCGCAAAGGAAAAGGAAAAGGAAGAAAAAAAGAAAAAGGGGATACAGAGAAAGAGGCTTGTTCAACGTGATAACCCCGATTACATACTATGAATTTGTTAGGAGTCAGAGACACAGGTTTCACACCCGTAGAGAATAAATTCAAGGAGAGTTGTTTAAACAATTATAATTCCGAAGAAATTTCAGGTGAGGGCTCCCTTAAATTGCTACGGTGCGAGATTTTTGTATATGGATCGAATTTTGACAATCCAAATCGTTAGATGTGTTTAAAACATACTCCCTCCGTCCCTTTTATAGTGTGTACATTTCCATTTTGGGATGTCCCTTAATGAGTGTGTGTTTTGAAAAGTTAGTGAGTATATTTCCTATTTTGCCCTAAAAAGTAGATTCCTTTTTGAAAAGTAAGTGGGTATTATTATATTAATAATGGTAAGTAATGGAAAGTAATTGTAAAAGTTGATGTGAGAGAAAAAGAGTTGGAATTCCTAGGTAACACACTTAAAAAGGGACGGAGAGAGTATTTTTAAGGTCCAATGCAAGGATTCATTAAAAACAAATTAAACAAATTAAGGAGGATTAATTAAACTAGGAAGCCTTGATGATTTAATTAATTTCACATAGGGAGCTGAGTCTGCGATCCGCATTAGATGGGTGGGTCAAACTAGGAAGCCTTGAGCAAATTAAGGAGGATTAATTAAAATATAATAATAATAGAAGATTCTACTATAAAAAATTTCTCCTCACGTGTAGTGGGTCAAATTTTAAATCTCAATTAATCTTACTTGCAGAGAATACTTTATATGGGAAATGGATTCTCTGATGCTTTTCGGCTTTGATTTGGGGGCATCATTTTACAGCCAAACATCTCAGTCGCTCCTCGGTTCTTGGAGATTTAGTGGGGCTACAGTCTCAATGGTATTTTGAGATTAACCACTTTGTGCATATTACTTAAGGATGCATACATATATGTGTTACTAATTAACATGTCTGTTCTTTCAGTGTGTACCACATCTTGCGCAGGGTTTGAATTCTAATTACCTTCTTCAGTGGCTTGTAAAATCACTCCCAAAATTTGCGCAGAATTTAAATTCTAATTACCTTCTTCAGTGGCTTGTAAAATCACTACTGCCATATCTTTCGAGCAAAATAGCCATGAGAGGAATAAATAAGTGCCAGTGCCACCAAAGATTGGTACTATATGGAGTGTGTTTCCTCTTAATGAATATCAAAGGAGAGTATTAAAATTCCAAAAGGCAAAATGGCCAAATGGGATTTCCACTTACATTTCCTTATCAGTACTTAGCTTCATTTTGTTGTCCAGTTTGCACCATTGACTGCTGCGGAGACTCGACATTATTTGGATCTCAGAGTGCAAAAACTTGGAAGATACAGCCCCCACTTGTTTTGCTACTGTATGTTGGGATTTGATGAACGCCGCACGCAACTCACCAACACGAAAACTTTTAGGATTTTGGATGGTATGAATCAAAAAAACAAACAAGAAAAAAAGGAAGGAAGAAAAGGACGACAGAACACAGATATATAATGTTCAGCAGCGTGTCCATTCATCGAAAGTCACACCAATTCACCATAATCAATGGAAGAAACCTTCAAAGTCTCCCTCTACAAGTTACATCAGCCTCTCTCTACAAGTTACAGCAGTCTCTATCTCTCAATATTCTGCAGTTTTGTAATGTTTTCACCCTAAAAATAACATAATAGGGCTTAATTACGTTTCTGTTCTGCAACGACCATCTGGACAGGAGATACCGCAACCTCAGATTCTCAAACCGTGTCACAGTCATCCAAACGGCCCTCATCCCCGTTCGGACGGAAGATGTTGCAGCGAGCTTCAACGGGCTTCACACACGAACACTATATTGCTATGCATATGTTTTCTAGTGCTACATTCATGTTTATAACAGTACTGAAGATATTCCGAGTTTACTTGTGGAGATTATTTTATTTACAGATGTGGCGCAAACCATCTTTTGCTTCTCCCTGGCACTCGACTTACAACCAAGAGATTATCTTATTTATGGATGTCCGATCAAGCTGATTGGGAATGTCCTCATCACATTATGCACAATTCTGAGACCATACTCTTGAATCAAAATCTACTACTACTTCATTACTATCTTCATGTAATTCAACTAACAGGGCACAGTAGATCGCGGATTGAAGAGATTTGATTAAGGAGATAATTCAACGCATCATGTTATATACTTTGTCAAAGTTATTTATGATCCATATATTTAAGAGTCCAAACTTAATTTTTACCCCTAGCTAGTCAACCACTTGACCTGTTCTTTTCCACTGCAATCGTTTTAAAAATCCTGCTCCTCCTTGTTCTGCTTCAGCAAAATATGTTCTGCATCAGCAAACAAAATCATATACGCCTAGTGGTTTGTTTTTCCGTTCAATACGCAATTGAACTTATGAGACCGCCATAGCTCTGTCTTTCATAGACTATTGAGGATTTTCGATGATGAGTTGCAATATTCGATATTGGATTGTGACCAGAAATGCAGAATCCAAAAACTTACGCGACTAAATCAAATCGAATGCTTTGAGGTTATTGTCTTGGCGTTGAATTTTTTGCAGAATTTTTTGCAACTTGATAAATCAAGTTGAGTCAGCTTAAGCAATTGAGAATGTTGGATCAGGTGCTAACCAACTCATCTAAAAGCAATTGATGTTAGAGGAAGGCACAACTTAATCTTAAAGAGCAGCGCAAAGCCCTGCACTTAGCGGCAGGCGGACATGAGGCGCTTCGCAATGCTGCCCATACAACACCGACGGGTGGAGGCGGTTAGTCCTCCTGATACGCTTGCCCCGCGCAAGCAGGGGGCGCTCGAGTCCAGGGTTGATGCTGGCCCCCATAAAGCCAACAGAGAATTAAGAATTTGTATTCTAGGTAGTGACCGATTATAAACTGACAGCAAAGTTGTTTTCAAAAATGACTTTTTTATGGGCAGTCCCTCTCACTAGTTTCTTTTTCTTTCTATATTTCAAGAATAAAGTGTGGATGAATTAGAATTTGGTGGTCTGATAATCTCTAATGTCACTCAGTTTTCTTTTTGGACTTTTAAAGGCTTCAATTTCCCTCAAAAACATTGGCAAGGTTGATGCTTGGAAAACAAAATTCTGTATAAGAGAGCTTGAATGGGATTCCAATTTCTGAACATTAAGAGTTAGATTAGTCAAGGTGTGCGCAGTTGACCAAGACACCCGAATTATTAGGGAAAAAAAGAACCGAACACGATTAATCTTGGTCTTCACGTAAGGAATGATGTTAAAACATTCAACCCTCGATTAGTTTCGGTGACAAGATGCAAATGAATGGTTTAATAGATGTTGAGATCAGTAAGGAATGATATTAACCCGAATTATTGTAGTTTCCAAAGAAAGGTACTACGTGTGTGTTTGCTAGGCATATCTATAAGTATTAAAATTCCAAAAGCCAAAATGGCCAAATGGGATTTCCACTTGCACTTCCTTCTCAATACTTATCTTCTTCTATGGAATTGAAAGGGTCTCAGTATACCAAACAATTTGAAGATACAACCTCCACGTTTTGGTACTGCATTGCTATGAGTACATTTTGAAGTGCTAGTTTATGGATTCCAACAGTATTGAAGACATATTTCTGAGTTTTCAGTTTAGTTGTCAGTCGAAGTGCATAGAGAAGCAAAAGATGCACAAACAAATACAGGATCCAAAAGCCATACTGCTTGATCTTCACGGATAGGGGAAAGCCCTGACCACATTATGGCCAATTCTGATACCATAATCACGAATCAAAATATTCCTAGTAGTTATCTTACAAGTTACTCAATTTAAGAAAAAAATCCAGCGCGTCATCTGGTATATTTTCTATGCGATCCATGATATTTTTACCCCTAGTCAACTACTTACCTGTACTTCGTGGCTGCAATTGGTTTAAATATTCCTGCTTCACTTGCTCCTCCTTGGCTATCCTTTGACAGGGGTACGCCTAGTGGTTTGCTTATCCGTTCACAATGCAATTGAACCGCTAAGACTGCCATAGCTTTTCTTTTATAGACTATCGAGGGTATTTGATGATGCTTTGACCTTGCAATCTTTGATATTGGGTTGTGACCAGAAGTGCAAAATCCGGAATGTAACCCTAGCTAGTAAATCAAATCGAATCTTTTGAGGTCATTGTCAGTGCAACAAAGAGAACTATTAAAATAACGAATTCATAGTTGAACAACTTAAGATTGCAAACTTCATGATTTTGATCAACATTAGCAAGGAATCCTGAATATAAGTTTAAGGAGTGTTCTTGAAACAATCATTCCACTCTGAACAACCTTCCCCTAAAATGATTTTGATCAACATTGGCAAGGAATTTAGTGATCCAAATTTACTAATCTAACTTTCCTGAAACCTAATCAATTAACAAGCCTTGCTAAAACCAAATAAATGAAAAATTCATGCTCATTAAATTCGCAAGCAATCTCCATTTTATTATCTGCAACATTTCTCCAGATTTGTTGCTGCTTTTAAAATCGTCGTCTCTTTCCTTTTGTTACCTACCTGTATCAAATTTTTATTTTTATCGAAAAGGACCCTATGTCAAACTTGATGATTGTCACGCCCCAAAATGGGAACATGACCGGCTGTGAACCATGAGGCAATTCCTAGAACACATAGCCTAATTTTTTTTTACAACCCAAAATAATAAAACTGAATCGACTCTTGTGCTTTTTACGAACTCGAATAGTTGGAGTCCGTACTTGCTCTTGCTGAATCCTATCGCTATTTATTTATTTGTTTATCTTTTAAATTAGATCGATCATTGTAATTAATTTCACATGTGAAGTTGACTTTGCCATTTCCATATGGTTGGTCAAACTAGGAAGCCTTAAGCAAATTAGGAGGTTTAATTATCAATCTTTGCAATTTGTAACAGTGGACCATATTTTTAATAAGAGATTATCTATACTAACCCTTGGTTAAATTAGGAATTGATAGTTTACAACTGGAGATTCCAAACTTCGAAAAGAAATGCTTAAGTTGAACAACACTTTTGTGTACATCAAATGTACACCGCTTCCGTGGGACCCATTCGGAGTCCCATATAAATGATCAGAACCACTCAATATTCTTAAAACACTTTTTAAAAGGTCATTGTAAAAAATTAGATCATTTTAACATCGGTAAGGGTTCGATCGATTCTACGCCCAATTTACTAACAGGAAATTGGGCAAATAATTGCTCGAGGTCTTATCAATGTAAAAATGAGCTAATTTTTTCATTGGCCCTTGAAAAAGTGTTCTAAGAATATTGAGTGGCTCTGATCATTTGTGTGAGACTCCAAAATGGGCCCCACAGAAGCGGCGTACATTTTGGATATACAAAAGTGTTCTACCCTTAGCAGGGCTGTTTTATTTATTTGTTCAAGTTGATCGATATTTTATTAATTTCATTCACAAGGGGAGCTGACTTTGCGGTGCCCATTTGGTGGGTCAAACTAAGAAGTTATTTCAGGTGATGGATCAATGAGACAGAGGTGATAAGGAGTTGGGTTGTGGCAAGGAAACAGAGAATCGGAAAATGACTTACGGGAATTTACAGGGTAAGTCATTTTTCCCCGATAGAAGGCAACGATTTTATAAGGAAAATATTTTACTCACATTTTGTACAACCGAACACTAGAAATTGAGTAAAGTATTTTACGGCCAAACAAATAGAGCCAAAATGTGCGGAAGAGAAATTTGATTTTTTTAGTTTCCTCATATTGTTCCTATGATAAATCTGGGAGTGGAGTTCTTGCCATGTACCTGTGCACGGCACCGTGTGGTGCGGGGATCCGGTCGTTCATTGCAAAAATGCACGGCTCGAATTTAATTCAAGCAATGGACGGTTTGGATTTAAATTAATTGTTCATTAGTAGTTAACTTTCCCAGTGTGTGTGTTGGTTCGTTCTTAATTTCTTTTACTTCGATCTCTACCTATTTTATCTTCAATTCCATCTTTATTTTCTTCACAATCATACAGATTCTTATGCTTTTTTTTTTTTTTTCAAGCTCGAATTGCCATTCCCCAGTTGGAGTACTAATTGGATGCTTTATTTCTATTCATGTGTTCATTTTTGTTTAATTAGATCGATGATTTAATTGCTTGCCATGGGGAGCTGACTTTGCTTACAATGGGGAGCGGACGTTGTTAGGAGTTGGAGACACAGGGGTTTCACATCCGTACAGATGGAAAGTGTGAGGGCGATGTATCCTGAAATATTCGAGGATGTGGGTCATCTCCCAGAGATCAATCCAAGAAACAGAACAGAGGAAGACACAGTTATGAGCATGGATTCTGAACTCTACACGGCAGCAAAGGTGGGGGACAGCGATGAGTTATTTCGATTAAGAGTCACACCTCGACCACTGAAAGAAGAGAACAATAAGTCATTTCTCAGCAGGAGGACGCAATATGGCGACAACAATATGCTTCACATAGCAGCAAGAGCCGGACATGATAAATTCGTCGTGGAAGCTCTCCAGCACTTCCTTTTTCTTTCTGACCAAGCGAACTCACAAGGCGACACCCCTCTCCTTCTCGCAGCTAGGTTTGGTCACCTCGAAGTGGTGAAAACACTCATGGCTAAACGAACAAACTCCAGTCAAAGAGATCTGGAACAAGGGCTAGCTGATCGTCAAATATTAGATGTGCTAGTGATAAATTCGGTGCAGGGTACTTCAGCTCTACATGAGGCTCTAAGGAATCGACACGAGGATGTGGCACGGTATTTATTAATAGTATACCCCGAAATGGCAACCTTTCATAGTCGTGCCAGTGAGAGCCCACTTTTTTTGGCTGCCGAATCTCATTGCCAGAAAGTTGTGAAGGATATTTTACTATCAGGAGAGCCATATAGCACAGAAGGCCCCCACGGACAGAATGCGTTGCATGTTGCACGAAATTGTGATGGTATGTAATTAGTCTTTAGTTCCTCTCAACATAGTAGCAAACAAAATAAAATTGTCCTTCACTTTTTCCCTTAAATACTACTCCTACTCTAGATTGAATGAACAGACCTTGGTAATTAATATATACATTTGTCAAGGTTGTGTAGGAATAATAAGCTACGAGCTAGTATCAAAATCTACACACACAAAGATCAGATACATACATGCATCTACAAGAGTGGAGGTTTATATATACAACCACTCAACCTTAAATAACCAATGTATCTCTTCGATTGTTGCCTCAACACTGATGATTAGTACAAAACAACACGATATAAACAATCTACACAGGGAACTAATAAATTGAGAACTTTAATAAATTGAGTGAGCGAGCGAGCAGATAGGGACTCTAGAAAAGAGAGTAATAGTATTTTGAAAAAAAAGTTTGTTCGTCCTCACCAAAAGAGGGTGAACAAAACACTAACTATCATTGGTTGAAATGGTATGGAGACCAAGCAATCAATACACTTTTTGATAAGTATGAACATCTGTCCTAGATATTAATTTGGGTTCCATATATCTTTTTGGGTTTGGTTAGGTTTGAATGTTTGCATGGTTTCATGAGTGGCATAAGTTTAAGATTGGCCTGTGAAAAGGCTGAAGAACAGAGGATCCTAAAATATGCGTGTTTTGTATGTCAACAACAAAATATCGTTTAGGGTGTTATCTCATTAATGAAAACTGTAGTTTGATTACGTCAACAGCAAAAAATCGTTAAGGTGTTATCTAAAAAATGAATATATATATAGACATGGAATTGGCTCAAGCCTCTATTATAGCCTTTGGTATGGATATATATATGAGGATCCAATTATATATATGCATGAATCCACTTCTAGTCAGGGATCTTTGACTTTATTAAAGTTAGGACCTCATCTTTCCCGATTGAATTTTGATGATCCGAATCGTTCAATGTGTTTAGACGAGGAATCATAAAAAAAATGACCAGAAAGGGCTTCATCCGAGCAGTTTTTCATAAAATATATATTTACGGTTATATGAAAAACTGCTCGGATGAAGCCTTTCCAGGTCATTATTTTCATGATTCCTCGCGGGGAGCCTTAAAAACATATTTTAAACACATTGAACGTCTCATATCATCAAAATTCAATCGAAAAATATGAGAATGATATATGTATATATATATATATATTTGATTTAAGAGTTTTCTCTTCTAATTTTAAAGAAGTGTCTCTAATTTCTCAATATGGCTCCTCCCAGGTGAAATTATTTCTGAACTAATAAAACAAAAACCGGAGCTCATGAGACAATTAGATTCCAAAGGAAAGGCAGCCATTCACTATGTGGCAGTAGAAGCAGAATATTGTGTTTTGCTTCATCGAATGTTGAAGGCCGATGCTTCGATTACCCTCTTTCCCGATGCTTTCGGTTACACCCCTCTCCTTAGAGCAGCGAGTGGAGGGTATCTGAAGATTTGTCAAGACATACTCAAAGAATGTCCAGAGTCAGTCGAGGCACGTAATGAGAAAGGTCAAAATGCACTTCATCTTTTCAAATTAGAGAAACAAAGTGACGGGGAAGAGCTTTTCAAGATTCCAGAAATTCGGGAGCTTCTTAAGATAGGTGATGATGAAGGAAACACGCCTTTGCATCTGGCAATAAAAGAACATCACGACGACAAGGCAATGGTTTTTATTGCGAGGCCTGATACTCACTTGGGGGCTGTTAACAATGAAGGTCTTACAGCCTTGGACCTTTGCCAGTCCAAATGGAACCCATTTAACACACAGGTACCATTTTTAAGACATAAAAGTGGGCCTAGAGAAAACCTACAAACAGAAAAAATGACCATTGAATTAAGACGGATAATAGGATATACTCTTGTTGCTTCATAATCCATGCTTGTGACAACAATAATCAAAATCCTCTATCAATCGTAGAAAATTTCGATCCAACGGCTGCACTGACGACATCTTGTTGACGTGCTAAAACAATTACGTTAATAACAAACTATCATATGCTCATAATGAATATCGTCATGCAAGTTAATATCACTATGAATATATATGCCTATGCAAGTGGGATAACTAGTTAGAGAAATCGATGAAGTCGAATTTAGAAATGTCATATCTTTATTTGGGATTCACTATGCATATACATGGTTAGTTTGCATATACTACTTCGATCACCACGTGGTGAACCGACTGTGCAAGCTGGTACTGCTTTAAAATTTTATTGGCAGAGAGAGGACCCTCGGAACTCATTCTGTTTGAATTTTTTTTTTTTTTTGGTAATCAATTCTGTTTGAAGTAAAAAGGTATTTCTAACATATCATGACTTGGCTTCAGCTTCAGCTTCGTAAAAATTATTGGGTGGCGTCGTGGGCACCGCAGCTCCAATACCCTTCTTCATTATACATTTATGCGGGTCCAATATTAAATGTCCAATACTAAGTGTATGATTAGTGCGGTTATTCAACTTTTGGGTTGATTACAGGGATTCATATGCATGCTACTAAGGATGCGACGAGCCCCACGTGGCCGACGCCCAAATGACCAAGAGGAGGCTCCTGTTGGAGGACCATATTTGAAGTCATTTCTTAATACCATGACTTTGATAGCTACGCTCATTGCCACTGTCACTTTTGCCGCTACATTTACGATGCCAGGTGGATTTGACACCAGTTCCAACAATTTGGGTGTTGCAATTCTCGTAAAGAAGGCCTCACTTCAGGTATTCATTTTGGCGGATAGCATTGCTATGTGCTGCTCCATGGCTGTGATGTTCTTACTTCTGTGGGCAATGATTACTGAAAAAACTGATGATAGAAACGAATTGGCCATCATTAGTTCTCAAGTGCTCCAATTCGCGCTTCTTGCAACTCTGGTGGCTTTTGTGAGCGGTATATTTGCAGTAACAGCCCCTAAGGCCTTATGGGTACCCATCATAGTATGTATCTTTTGTTTTATTGTTGCTTTTATCTCTGGTCGACGTAATCTTCTGCTCAGAAGAATTATCTTCTGGCTTTCCAATATCCCTGCCTTTTTCTTTCACCTGATACTACGTCAGAGGCAAGGAAAAAAAGGGGGAAATCACTAAGACAAAGAGGTCCCCGGCTACGGTAGCAAGGGAATAATGAGTTGATTAGGGAAAAAAAAAAGCTTGATAGAGGATAATTGATGGTGCACGCCGAGGTATATGCTTATTGCAAGGGAAAAATGAGTTGATTAGGGAGTTAGAAGTTGGATTAGTGAGTTGTAATGTGGTTGAATTGCTTCATTATTTGTGTTAGGAATTTATACTTAAAAGGCATGCTTTTTATGTAATAGATTAATTATTTATTAATCAATTTTATTCATTTCTTATGAGAATTTTTTATGGGCAATGATTGCATGATATTATTGTATATCGTTCATGTGTGTCTTTTATTCTATATAGTAAATGATCCAATCTGTAGAGTACCATTTCCACACGAAAGATTTGAATCATCGGTTCTTATGGGATATATAAGCTTTGGTTCACAAACTTAGATGGAATTAGTAGAATTGTAACACAATGTTTTAGTAGGTCTGTCTTGACCACGGGGAACGATTCTATTTCTAACTCATTGCGCTAGTACACTTTGTGTGTATTGAACATGACTGCCTCAAAATACTCCCTCCGTCCCAAATTGCTCAACCCTTTTGGGGAATTCAACTTTTTAAGAAAATTATTGTCTCAGAGTTCCAAAATTATCTTTTAAAACTGTGAAGTTTAATAAGTTTTCAACATGGATCTCCAAAAATATGTTATATGGATTTTGTTTGATAGATCTCAATTAGTTATTTTATACAAAATTTTCAAAACCATGAAAATTATTATAAACTAAAAGTTATAAACGATTTTGAAATGACATGAATTTCAAAAACTGTGAAATAAATGAAGAGGAAAAAAGTACTTTTAAGGGTAAAACTGGAAATTTGATATATTTTGTAGTTGGTTTAGAAATTGGACCAATATTTTGGGACATTCCAAAATAGAAAGAAAGATCAGCAATTTGGGACAGGGGGAGTAATTGTCTTAATACATGTAATATAAGACAATTAGAACTGTATGATTATTCCGAATGTTTATGCTCTTAATGCAAATATAATTAGTAGATGTGTATATTGATGTTGTTGACTTTGATTCATTAGAAGGTAAGATCCTCTTTAGGGTCAATAGTCCGGTGAGTTGGGTCGCAATATTACATGTATGACAGCTGTTAATTATTAATGGAATTCACATCCCGGTAGAAATATCGGGATTGATGATACCCCATTGAGTCAAACCCTGCAGGTGGAGATTTGTATCCGACATGCAATCAAATAAGTTAAGTGGAAATTCCCGATGTATTTTATAAGATGTTGGTTAAATATAATGATAAGAAATTTAATCTAATTCACGGGTATCTATAATCTTTACGTGGGAGATATTTAAGTATTTAATAATATGGAGCTCAAAACATAATTGAGATAAAGACGGAAGTGCAATTATGATTCCTTAGTGGTGTGAATTATAATTCGTGAAATAAGGAATATAATCTTGGTAAATTAGAGTTTTTTATTTGCACAAAGAATCCAGTTTCTCGTCAGGTCCATGTCCTAGCCCTAGCTCTATAAACATATCGTTATGCTCTCTAGATCTCATACAATCATTGAGAAAATTAGAAGAGAGACTATGAGAGAGAACAATAAGACTACATAGAAGTCCACGCTTGGCTTGAGCAGAGCCGGCCCTGACTTTTTAGAGGCTTAAAGCGAAAACCAAAACGAGGCCTTTTTCAAAATCTTAGTGAGTAAAATATAAGTAGATAAATTACACTTCCAAAAATAAATGCTATTATTCATCAATAATAAATAACCCTAAAACGATGTACATATTTTCTTATTACAAAAGATACTTACGGGTACTAAAATATGGGGGCCCTTGAAATTTGTAGTTTTTTGGGGCCTAAATCGACCGCAACGTTCGCTTTAGCTCAGGGCCGGTTCTGGGCTTGAGACAACTTTGCCTGAGGGTCTGAAGGGGCCAGACTGTGCCGTAGACTCAGTGGAGAAGAAAATGTTGGGGCATGCACAGCAACTGAACTGAGAAAGGAAGATGGGCCCTTGTAATTATTATGTTGGTCGAAACCCAGAATTGCGGGGCGTAATTGATACAGTAGATATATGAGAATTTATTTATTTTTATTTTTTTTAGCAACAGAAACATAAGATAGAGTATATGTGATTGATCCTTCAGGAGGAGAAGTATCGGCCCTTGTAATTATTTTTGGATATTTATTGTTGAATATTTTGTGTCCGTAACTCTATAGAAAATGTTGATTACCGGTTTTGGTGAAAAAACCTAACCGAACTTGTAACCGTGATTTTGGTTATAGTTAATAAAATGAAAATTGGTGGTTTCGGTTTTTTATTTATGTATTAGGTATAGGTATCCGTTTCGGTATCGGTTCAACAAGTAACCGAGCCACACCGTTGTTATCCCTATTAGTATAACTTCCATTAGGATTCATGTTGAAGAGATCAAACTGGGTTTTTCCAAGCTTGGAACCAGTTGGAAAAAAGTTAACGACTCTGAGCATGACCTAGGTGTACTTTTTCACAGACCCCTACCTATAAAGAAAAGAGATTTATTCATAACCATAAAACCAAATTAAAGAGCCTGGCGATGCACAAACCATGAGTAATTTCATTGATCTAAACTAATTCAGATCATGTACTTGTAGATGTCCGATTATACTAATTTTTGGTGACGAACGCATCAGATTATGAAATTAAAGCCTATATCGGGGTGTAAATAGGTGAACTGCACCCCTCCAGTTAAACCCCAAAATGGCATAGAAGCCAACTCCATTTTTAGTTGTCCCAGCATTGAATAGACAGATGAGTTATGTGGTAATTGTATTTTCATGATCATTCAAGTTCATAACCGATTTCATCACAGAATCGCAGGTTGATTTCATAAATCCACTATTGAACAATTCTTATAGTCAAGAGGAAGTACATAAGCATGATCCGCCCTATGTGGAAAATAATGAGAACCTTGTACCACAAAATAATAATAATAATAATGAGAGCCAATGACTGTTCAGAACCTGTGTAGTGCCCCCGTGCGGAGAGTAAACTCAGCCCGCACAACCCAACACAGTTTTGGACCTTTGGTGATGCTTTCCCTCGAAGGCTCTCATTAATTACTAGCAACTTGGTATGATGCCACATAGCGTGGTGAAATAGAAGAATGTGCAACCAAAACAATCATGAACACGTAATAAACAATATTGAGTAAAAACTCAATTTTTCATTAATAATAAACAACCACAACTCCTTTTATACTAAAAAAATTAAGACCAAAAAGGAATCAGCAAAGGAGGAAGCTGCTGATTGACTTAATAATTATCAAAAATAATAAATATGCCAAAACAAGAAGCATTATAAGAAACTTTCTAAATGCTAAAATACTAAAAGAAAAAGAAAAAACATAAGGTAACAAAATTCACTCTAATTCTGAAATAACCTATAAAATGGATAATCTAGGAAACTAAATATTTCTACCAACTCTTGATTAATTAAAATAAAACTTTAATTCCTACTAAAATTGTAATTTTCAAATAATAGAATAGAATACAATGTATATATATTTATAGAATAATAAAATATTAGCAAGCATCATGGTAATAAAAAATAAATAAAGAGAATTTTAAGGAACAGAAAAATTAGAAGTTGTGTCAGACTAGAAGCAATCCGTTCAGCTCGTAGTTGACTAAATGTCACGTATTAGTTAATTAGCTTTCGTGTTAGCTATTCTATTAGTTTTAAATTGCAATTTGTCATTATTTATTGATTAAGATCATGTGGATTTGAATGGACAATAGCGACAGAAGCGTTGAAAGTATAATTTCTAAACTGCAATTAGTGTGCGCGATGCATCAGAGCTGATCTAGACTATTAAATCTTAATTGACAGCCTTTCCGTAATTATTTTGTTATTTGAATGCAAATCTTACATGTCAATCTCTCAAAATTCATCAATCAAAATAGCCAAAATAAGTTAATTCCTGACTTAAGTAAGAAAAACCGGAACAAGCTCACAACAAACTGTATGTGATTTAGCCGGACTTTGCTGCTAAAAAATGTGAGAGTGTGTGTGGTTGAAAGTGTGTGTATGTATCATTATTGACTCAATTATCATCCATAGAAATCCTGAATAATGACGCCCCCGATTTGGGCCTAAGTCAATCTTTATAGCCGGCCCTAATTTTTTTGAGCTCTTAGGTCTAATAAAAATTAGTTGTGGTTTGCAAGTCTCTTAAGAGCCATAAGCCTCCTCTACTTCTTAGCTGCTTCAAAGAAATTAGAGAGAGAGAGAGAGAGAGAGAGAGAGAGAGAGAGAGAGAGAGAGATGTCTGTTGTAGGTATCCAATTTGTCTTGGACAACCTCAAAGAGATTGCAGTCTGTAATGCTAATCTGATCATCGATGTGAAGGGTGAAGTTGAAGGTCTTATAAGAGATCTTTCAATTTTCAAAGTCTTTATTGAGGACTCAGAGGAGCAGGGCAGCGAGCATGAAGATGTGAAGAAGCTGGTGAAAACCATCAGAGATTTAACTTTCGAGGCAGAAGATGTCATCGACGCCCTTGTGGTTGAGGCTACTGACCACAAGGCCCAAAACTGGATCCAAAAAGTGTTCAGTGGCTCTGATCTTACATATAAGCTTCGCCAACCTACATATAAGCTCCGCCAAGTTTCAGAGAGTGTCGCAACCATAAGGGCAAAAGTGAGAGAAATATACGAGGACAAAGATTTTGGCTATAAAGCCCGTGAAGGTCGAGACCCTTCTAGCCGAGGAAGGATGGAGAGGAAGATTCCCGATGTTGAAAAAGACAACGTGGTGGGCTTTGACGAAGCAGCAACAACGCTAATTGATCTGCTCAATAGGAAAACTGAAGCCCTACAAGTAATCTCCATCACAGGTATGGGCGGGTTGGGCAAGACAACTCTGGCTAAGAAGGTATATAACGACCCTATAGTTATACATGAATTTTCTACCCGGTCTTGGATTTATGTCTCTCAAACTTACAACAGAAAGGTGTTGTTCCTTTCCATTCTGAAAAGTGTTACTCAAGTCACAAGCGAGATGTCTAACATGAGTGATGACGAGTTGGCTGATGAAGTCCGTCGCAATCTGACTTGGAAATATCTAATTGTTGTGGATGATGTGTGGGGGTGGCAGGATTGGGATAGCATTAAAAAGGCTTTCCCCGACTTCAAAAACGGAAGCAGAATCCTTCTAACCAGTCGAAATGAAGCTGTGGCTGTATATGCCAGTCCGCATAGCCCGCCTTATAAGCTGGATTTTCGAACTGATACTGAAAGTTGGAAGCTGCTCCAAAACAAAGTTTTTGGTGGAGAAGTCCCAGAAGTGAATCACGACTTGATTGATATCGGAGAGAGAATCGCATCAGAATGCCACGGTCTACCACTCTCAATTTTGGAAATTGCTCGAATGCTTCAAACCAAAAAACGCAAGGATTGGTGGGAGACTGTAGCTAACAGTGTCAACGCATTCCTCAGTAGAAACGAAGACCATTGCATAGAGCATTGCATAGAAGTGCTAGCTTTGAGCTACCATCAGTTACCGCCTTACTCGAAAGCATGCTTCCTCTATTTTGGAGTCTTCCCAAGAGACTACGAGATCCCTGTCTGGATGCTCATCCGATTATGGATCGCTGAGGGATTTGTACAGAAAATTGGGAATGCATGCTTGGAGGAGATGGCTGAGGATCACTTGGAGGATCTGGTTGCGAGAAACCTAGTGTTGGTGGGTCAAAGGAGTTTCAATGGTCGAATCAAAACATGTCGTATTCATGATATGTTGCGCAACTTGTGCTTGAAAGAAGCTCTAGAAGAATCCTTCTTATCGGAGATCATGATCAAAGATGATGGTACTCACATAACTCCCGCTGTAAGTAACAACAATCGTCGCCTTTGTATTCATTCTGGTGTTTTGGAGTACATTTCTTCCAGACCCTCTGGCTCCCGTTTTCGCTCTTTCTTGTGTTTCGCCAAGGATCAAGTCAACCTACCCCGTGCACATGTAGCATACATCCCTGAAGAATTTAAATTGCTTAGGGTATATCACATTCAGCCCATTAGATCTCCCCGGTTTCCCAGCGAGATAGAAAAATTAGGTTATCTCAAGTATATATCCTTCTCCGGTGACTTCAAAACTATTCCTGTTGCTATATCGAAACTTTGGAACCTAGAAACTCTTATTGTCGAAACGTCCTCACGCACCATTGACATTCAAGCAGACATTGGGAATATGTTACAGTTGAGGCACTTGCATACAAACGTGGCCAGCCAGTTGCGTGACCCTGTGGCTAAAAAAGATAAGGATCGTGATAGTTCCATACAAACCCTTTCCACCATCACACCTGAAAGTTGTACCAAGGGTGTCTTAGGCAAGACTACATGCATAAAGAAGCTTGGAATCCGTGGGAAACTTGCCACCCTGAATGACGGGGCTCTTTTTGATAACCTTTCCAACTTACTACAACTCGTGACATTGAAGTTGTTGAATGACCCATTCCCTCTCTCTCCTTCTGAATCAAAACTACAATGTCTTTCCCGGGACAATTTCCCACCATCCTTGAAAAGGCTAACCTTGGCCAATACCTTTCTTGACTGGGAGCACATGTCTGTGCTGGGGATGTTGCCAGAACTTGAGGAGCTCAAGGTAAAGGACAACGCGTTCAAAGGGGAAAGGTGGATTCTCGACAGGGGTTTCAAGAAACTCAAAGCTCTGCAAATTTGGAAGACAGATTTGGCGTACTGGGAGGCCAAAGATGATCATTTCCCAAGCCTTCAGCACATTGTTCTTAAGGACTGCACGAAGCTACAGGCGATCCCTTCTAGTCTGGGCACCTCAAGAACACTCCGGACAATTAAGCTTCATCAAACATCACAAGCTGCTGCAACTTCTGCCAGGGACATCAAACAGCAGCTTGACAATGGGCTAAAGCTTGATATCTTTCCTCCAGATCTTTGATAAGGCTCATCTCCAGGTTGGTAAAGATTCTAGTATACAGTATACTTTCGTACCTTTTTAAACCAATTAAAAAGGCACTTTACGTTTACAGACTTTTGTTTCGTTTGTTATATTTTCCTGGTATTATAGTCCTCTAAAGTCTAACTAGGTTGGTTTTCTCTTGTTGTTTTAACCAGTTAGAGTTCTTCCACCAATACAAGGACAATCAATTATTTAAGAAAGACCAACCCCTTGCCTCAAGGCAAACAAATTTGTTAATACACTCTAATCTGTTCTGAGTTGGCGTGTAGGAAACACATTTGTGTTTGAGAGTCTTCTAATCATGAATGTGCAATAACAGGATTTATTCAGGAAATCCAGTGGGTGTCAGTAACATAAATAAATGAAAATTGAGAGCCCATTGCTCAAGAAAAATAAATACCAGCGTTTGGGTGGCACATAGGTGGAAAACCCAAAATAGTTTTTATGCAACCGATAAGCATACAAATATGATATAGAGAATGGTATTCCAATATCATCTCAGCCTATTTAATGATTTTGATGATGATTTCACTCTGCATATATGTATCACTAATTCGACGCAACTAAACTTATGGATCTCAACCATGACTGACTTTGAGATGATAGTAGATTCATTTGAGTTCGGTTAACGCAACTCCAAATTATAGTAATAGTTATTTTTTTCTCATCATCGAAAATTTATTTCCAACTCTTTTGACTGCTTCATCATTCATGTTTTTTCATCTTCAGTGATTTTTAGCAAAAAATTTTATGTATTTTTTACTCTTTGGATGCATATGGTGTACCTTTATTTATAAAATTAAAAAGTTTTTTAAAATAATAAAAAATTATTGAAAGACGAAAAAATACACAACCTGTGTAACTCAAAAGTACCAAATAAAGACGGTATCGTTTAAGATAGTCTCTAAGAGCTTCCATCGATCTTGCATGTTTGAACTATTGGATTGATACTTTTGTAATTAAGTAGGAGTAATAAAAATAGCTAGACTTTCCGCAAGTCATTAAGAGATTTCACTCATTTGTGGGAAGCAATGCTGCGAAGCAGTTTCTCTCAAGTAGTATAACCTAGTTGTAGAGTATTCATAGGTCCCATCATGGGTGTACAGTGTTCCGCTCTCTGTGACTACTCTAAAACTGGAGCAGTGGGTGCGATCGATGCTGAATTAAGTAAACAAATAAGTGAATCCCTTTTTAGTACCAGTTATTTATGGGAGAGACAGTCGAACTCCATTCAATCTACGTGGGATGGACTCTATATGCAATTCTCCTGCCAATATGATTTATTTTTTTCCTAAATATGCCGTTAGTATTTTTTACAAATATACAGTAGTATTTGAATCATTTACGTTATTTTAAGTTCTTTAATATTACGTACTCTCGTGAACATGTTATCGTTGTAATTTCTGATTTTCATGTTTGGCCATTCCTTTTGTCCTAATTAGTAGTCATTTTATGATTGCATAGACATTGTAAGGAATGTACTTGCATGGAAATATATATGTGTGCAGAGTGTGTTATTGAAATGTGTGGCTGCGAGATAAGGTGTATATGGGTATGGATGTTGATAGACATGTCTCGTCCCTGAGCACGTAAGTTCCAAGGATAATTCACCAATTAAATATACAAAAATATGAGGCAAGGCTCAATTCCAATGCTACAAAACCTTTGCAACCGTGACCATACTCCATAGGTAATAAGATTTTATAGAGATTTTGTAGGGCATGTTAGTTTAGAGGAATTTTCAAAATGGTCACAACCGTTATAAAAAAACTTAGCCATTTTTTTAAATACGGAATTTTTGTTTTTAAAAACAAAAAACCTACTACATGCTAAGCCAATCTCAAATAGAAATATAAGATGACATGAACATAAAACCAATTCCATACTTAATTATAATTTACCACACCCTGGATTTCAAAGTCTGTGTTCACGAAGGTAAATGAACTATAAAGGATGGTCGAGAATAATAATGCCGGTGAAAGATTTAGTTAATCAACATAAATGAAAAATTTAGTCACCAAATAAATGAGAAATTTAGTCACCAAAAATAAATTAAAATTGATTGAATCAAGAAAATAGGTTGACAATGTATTCGACTGAGCCAAAGTTTAATACCTCCATCCACACGTCTCGAAGTGCATACTTCATGTCCCAATAGTAAAGATAAAATTGATTCATATTCAAATGAATTGCACACCCTTAAAAGTTTACAATCTTCACGAAAATTAGATAGAGTGTCATACATAACAACTCCAAAATACTATGAAACAAATAAGAAAAAAGTATTGGTACGACTTAGGCCCCATTCCACTAACTCAAAAAGCCATAAGCCAGCTTATTGTGCTTTTCGAGACAGGTTATCCCCTCACAATACATCACATAAAAAATCACAAAAAGCCAACGCGTATTTCGAGCTCTCACATAAAAAAGCTAAAAAGTCAAAAAACCAAGTAAATGGCACACCCCCTTAGACTTTTTCAAACCTTGGAGTTCTCATCTAAGTAGCACGGACACAGACATGGACATAAACACAAACACATCATGGGGACATAGCATATGTATATGTATGTATGTATGTATGTATGTATTTTATTTCCCATGCTTAAATTGCGAAATGTAAATACTCAACAACTTAACATATGTGTATGTGCGCAAGTGCACAGTAATTTAATTTGTTCTCTCTGTTTTTTCCTTGTATGTCAAATACATATACACTGATATAGTTATTGTGGGTATCAGAATACTCCTCCTCCGCGATACCCCTCCAGGTGTCTCCCCCGAGGCACCTCCTCTATAGCACCCCTCCAAGGTGCCTCCGAGGCACCTCTTCCACATACGCCTCTTTCGGGGCTCCTCCTCCGCGGAACATCCAAAGCATATCACTATGAATCCTATGTCTACACACCTAATTAGGCTTTTATGAGCCTGACGACTCTACACAAGACCCCAGGTCGGATCCACTTTGGACCTAAGGAGGTATTGACTTGGAGGCTAGAGCGAAAGGATTGTCGAGACTCACCTCCGCAAGGTGAGCTCCATGACCGGCCATAGAGAGAGGGGCTCACCTACGTCACCGACATCCGACAGAAGATCTTTGCAGCATCCCGCCTGATACACCAGTATAAGGAGCCTGTATCATACCTACCATCTGGCCATGACACAAGCATCCATATATCACCCAACGGGGCCTCTGAGAGTCTGATGATAAGAACCTCAACTCTAATCATAACACTCAAAGAGGAACTGTACATCGATACGCATTAATGGGGAAAATACGCTTCCTTGCCCTCCAAGGCTTCAAGGCTCCTATATAAATAGGAGTTTGCGAGCATTCAAGATAGACATTCAATACTACCTACCACTTCTACTCTCTGGTTCATCGCTCCATACTGCCACTCCTCTCTCTCTCTCTCTCTCTCTCTCTCTCTAAGACTGCTCTAAGCTCTCTCCTCCTCCACCTCCGGTGGTCTCGAGCGTCATTGTAGCACCTGTCATAGCCTCAGAGGGACACCTCAGGTACTTTTCCCACACCTTACACCCACAGTTATATATATACCTGAACCGTTCAATATGTTTAAAACATGTTTTTAAGAGTTTCGTCGAGGAATCACCAAAAAAAAAAGACTTGGAAGGGCTTGATCCAAGATCAAAATTCAATCGAAAAAAGAGAGGTCCGCATGGAAGGAAAGTAAGGGATCCCTTACATGGTCCATGATATAGCAATATATATATAGAGTTCACTTCCCATCCAAACCACTAAAATCCGGACCCCGTCCAGACCTCATAGTTCCGTGCTAAATATCGACGATCCGAACCGCTCAATGTGTTTAAAACATGTTTTTAAGGTTCAACGCGTTGATTCGTAAAAAAAAAAATACTCGGAAGGGGTAGCGTTTTTATCAAAAACTGCTCCGATCAACCCCTTCCGGGTATTTTTTTGGACAAATTCTCGCGGATGACCTTGAAAACACGTTTTAAACACATCTAACGGTTCGAATCGTCCAGATTTGGTCCAGAAAGTAACGAACAAACAATGGTCCGTATTTTTTTAAAATTCGGATGTCTGGATTGGAAGTAAATTCTATATACATAGCAACGAGAGAGAGAGAAAGAGAGTCTGATCGATCTAGGTTTTCTAGAGAACGGAGTGGTCTATTGAATCACTGAATAGCATTGTAGAAATTGTTTTAGTAGGGTTAATTACACTTTTAAATTCAAACATTTGAGTGATAACAATTTTACCCATGGAAAGACATCAAACGGTTGAAAGTTCAAGCAAACCGCTTGGGTTGTGATAATGGTGATGGCATCGCGAAAAATCGATCCAATAACCACAATGTTTTAGTGTTGAATTTATTACAATTGTTTGTTGTTACTAGTGAGGGTATGGTTCTGCAGCAAAACAGCCCTGTAGCTCATCGGTTCTTGGAGGTTTAGGAGGCTACTATTTGAGCGGTACTCTGAGAGCAGTCACTTTGTGCATATTGGCAAAGGTTAGGTCTGTCTCCAATCATTCCCACACATACCCCCAATGATTGGGGATTAGATGGGTTCATCCCCCACCCATACCCCCCAGTGATTGGGGACTAGATGGGTTATGTGATTGTTGTTGTTACTAGTGAGCTACTACTATTCTTGTGATACCTTGTTAAGATACATATTTTGTTCTTCATACATTATTGAGATGCGTATCCCGTTCTTAATAGTATTCATTGAGACGCATAACTTTGCTCATATTAGTTTCTTGGAAAATATCATATTATTGTTCCAACTACTCATATGCCACATTCATATGCACTTGCCCTTGACATGCTAAGTTAATTACTAAGCTTTCAGGTGACGAAATTCTTTCAAACAATTTTCAGGTGATTATTTGGATCGTAAGTGAGGACTTGCAGCACCATTGGGACACACTTGTTGGAAGGTGTCGTTTATCTTGTATTTGCGTTTAATAGAGTACTATTGGTCCATGTTGAATAATTTGTTGTATTTGAATAAATGGTGGATGTGTGTATCCTAAATTTTAATGTAGTTCAGAACCGGTTTTCAATCTATTCAAATGGTGGATGTGTGTATCCTGAATGTTAATGTAATCCAACACCGGTTTGCAATCTCTTGGAGTTGTTTGGTTATTTAAGCCCTGTGGCCCATGCCGGAGGCCTATGGCTCACGGCCGATCATGCTTCTGGAATCGGCGTGCAACATTATATGCCAAGCCCAATCAGGTTTCGATTTTGCTATGCCTACCATGAGTTTCTCTGGTTTTGATAATCTTAAGTCTAAACTCTCTGATGTTGAAAACCAAATCAAGACCTTGAACTCAGTGATTGAGACTTGCCCTTGTTGAGACTGTGAAGACCCGATTTGGATTCGAAACGAGTTCAGCGAATCCTGTCCGGACGGTGGTGAGGCCTGTCCGGATAACCCGAGCAGTTTTGCAGATTGGAGTTCTGTAAATCCTGTCCAGACGTTCTAGCACAAAACGCACGTTTTAGCGTTGTTTTACGATTAAGTAATTTGCTAAAGTCAGAACCACGTATATTGTGTGTCTTGTTTTCGATTGTTTGTTTTCTTTCTCGTGTGTGATTTATTTCCAATCCTATTGACTCGGTCAATGGCGAAATTGAGCTTCGCCACTTCGACTTTTCGTATCTGTCGCGACCGAACTTTCTTGTTGTCAAGGACTTCAATCTTAGGATCCAAACGGGCCAGAGCCAAGCCCTCATTGGAGCAAGTGGGTCCGGAAAGAGTTCCATAACCGCATGCATTGATAGAACGATTCTATGACCCTTTGGCGGGTATAGTTAGGATTGACAGAAAAGACATCAACGGTTGACCTCAAAATCACTTGGACTTAAAATAGAATTGATTTCGCAAGAACCAGCCCTCTTCGCAGCAAGCATTTTCAACAACATTGCCTACGAGAAAGACGGAACAACTGAAGCAGAAATCAATGAAGCTGCTCCAGCAGCAAATATGCATACCATTATTAGCTGATTACCCCATGGGGTTCAGATCTCTGGAGGGCAAAAAAAAGAGAACTGCCATTGCGCTCGCTGTTCTAAAGGACCCAAATATACTTTTACTGAACGAGGCCACTAGTGCGCTCCATGCAGAATCCGAGTGTTTGTTGCAAGAGGCTCATGAGGGTCGAACCACCGTGCTCATTGCCCACCGGTTGTCGACAATCTGAGGAGTGGATAGCATTGCAGTGATCCCAAGATGGGCAGATTGTGGAACAAGGTAGCCATTCAGACCTAGCCAGACGACCAGATGGGGCTGACTCTAGACTCCTGCAGCTTCAGCTCCACCACATTTGATCAAGTTCTTGTTGATTGTAGCAAAAGTAAAATAAAATCCTCTGTTTGGGTGGTGAAAATATATTAGGGTCCATAATGTTTTTCTTTAGTTTTCTATTTTTATATAACCCTTTTGAATAATCATGGTACTGATAGTTTTGTTGTTGATATGGGATATGAATTGTGAACACTATTTCAAGTACTACTGCATTCCAATGGAGACGCATATCCTATGTTATCAGTGTTTATCTCTGTCATTTTCCCTTTTTTGTGGGTGAACTTTTGAATCTACAGAAGTAAACACTAGAAAACCAACTTTCTAGCTTTTGGGGGGCCTTTTGTTGCTCTTCCTTTTTGCTCATGTACTTGTTGAAGTGGTCTGCAGCAGCTTAGATAAGGGTACATTTGTTTTGGGCTTAAGGCTCAAGGCTTACATTTATTAGCGAGTTACCCCAAGGGGTACATTTGCTTTGGGCTTAAGATTCCTAATGAGGCTTCCTGGACCATTAGGAAAATCTTCAATGCTTCAATACCAAAGGGCAGTTGACCCAGCAGTAAGTAGCCTCTTCTATAGGGGTGAGGTTGTGGCCCTTGTGGATTCGACTCTCATGGATGGGATGTCAACCATTGAGGTTTGCTAACATTTAACTCCTAACACTAACACTCTCATAAACTATGGCAAAAAAAAAAAAAATACTGAACTCAGCTACAAAAGTTCTCAATTTAACTGTTTTCACTTTGTGTTCTATCTATGGAAAAACGTTTTGAGCTACTGGGAGTAGTCCTACACCATTGAAAGGATAAACAACCCACTCTTCCATCTCTATCTCTTCTTCCCACCTAGTTTCTGTTCGAAGCTCTCTCTCAAGCTCGATCAATTTGAAGAATTTGTTTTTATTTATTCTCGAGTGTGAAATAGGTACCTAATGATCACATTTCATTTATGTGTAAAAAAGATGCTATCCAGGGATGAGTAACTAGATCAATGGAGGTTTAGCAGCTGTTATGCTGCATTGCTTGTTAGGAGACAATATATTGGTCCTGTGAGGATGTCCTGGTGTCTCACATTTTGTGTTTTCATTTAGTGTTCTTAGATGTTACTCTCATAGTAGCACCTTATGCTGATTCTTAATTTTCTTTTCTTTATGTTCTCTTTTCTTCTGACGCTAGGAGGGGGATTATGTTTATTTTAAGAGCGTAACCAATCCAATAGAAGTTGTTGGTAAAGGGAAGATTGCTTGTATGGATCCATCTACAGAGGTAGGCGGAGAAGAACTCAGAGCTAATTGGTGTGAGATTCATGTTCAAGTTCCAATCTGTAATAATCCGAAAATTTTAATAATATTTAGGATTATTTAATTTTTCATTTTAATTACTTTAATTTTGTTATTAAATTTCTAATTGCACTTAGGACCCTTAATTTACAAATACTACGGTTTATACCCTAGTACTTCCTAATTGCTACAAATTCGACCCTAAGACACGTTTACTTTTTAATCACGAGAATTACATTTTTATAAATTCATTCCATACATAATTTTATACTCACATACACCCACACAATACAAAAATACATACACCTATACACCCCACCAACTTCTCCTCACTCCTCCCACTCTCCAACCCTCCACCCACCAACACCAACACCACACTCCAC
>JAXBDA010002451.1:0-42549 GCA_036023075.1 Gaultheria prostrata
TTTTATTCTCTCTCTCTTGTCTCTCTCTTACTTTTCCCCCATATATTATATTTTATTAAAAATAGGGAGGGTAATAGGGAGTGTTGTTGGAGTGTTGATAGAAAAAGTGTCAAGTTATAATAGATATTTGCACTGTACACTGCCTAATTTACTAAGTTATTGTTGGGCTTGCTCTAAGGGCATCTGCTACAGCCTCTGTAAATGGGTTCTCTACCCTATTTTACCAAGCTCAAACTCCCAAAACTCCCCACAGCAGCTTTCCTAAAAGCCTCTCAAACACACACATAAACACATACATATGAAAATGTCCATAAGTATATAAGGTGGGGTACAAATTACTTGCCTGCGATTGCGAATGACGTGGTTCCAGACAGAAAATCGAAGTTGTTTGGGACTCAAAACCCTAAATTTAGAACAGAAGGCACAATAGCAAAGGAGGAGAGAGAAGACGAGGAGAGATATTGGGAGGAGAGAGAGGATGGCGATCTGGGTAAGGTGGAATTTTGGGCTTTTTTTTTTAAATTTCCACGCCATGACACAGGTTGAACCTGTGTCATGCCACTAACACGACGTCACTTGAAATTTTTGGCTTTTTTTTAATTTTCCACGTCATGACACAGGTTCAACCTATGTCATACCACTAAAACGACGTCACTTGGAATTTTGGGCCTTTGCTTTTAATTTTCCACGTGTGAACCTGTGTCATGACACTGAAACGACGTCACTTGGAATTTTGGGCTTTTTTTTTTTAATTTTCCACGTTATGACATAGGTTGAACCTATGTCATGCCACTGAAACGACGTCACTTAATAATAACATTTTAGTTCTAAGAGCTCATCGACCATTATTTAATGATCCGAGACATTCTTCTTGTAGACATTATTATAACGCAAATGATATACTAATATCTCATAAATAAAATACATTAACGTACTTAATCTAAATGAATTTCTATTCCTTAAAATGGATTTGGATACATCAAATCATATCATTTTCTATACATATGATTCTTATGTGACTTTAAGTACACTTTCTATCTATCTAAGTAATATTTTAAAGATCCAAGACATTCATATTGTAGAACATAGAAAAATACAAATCATGTAAAAATTTCATAGTAATTGGAAATGTATTAGTAATTTATCGTAATGAATTTGTGTTACTTAAAATAGGTTCGGCTGCACTGAATTAAAACCTTAATTACCGGTTTCAACATAACAATGTACATTTTCCGATCAGAATCATCTCGACGCCGATTTGATTATCGTCTTCTCAGGCGCTCCTCGACGCGATACCTGTTCCATCGATCGAACTCTAATTCTCAACATTCGACCCAATTTCCAGGTTCACTTCTCATTTCATGATACAAACAGATTTCGCCTTCATTTCTTCGCTAGTTTTCGATTTCTCTTTGACAACTGCAAAACCGGTAGTATTTGGTTATGAAAAGTACTCATTTCATTTTGAGTTTGCCGACGAAGAAGAAGAACGTGAGTAATTAGTAATTGCGATCTTAATTCTTTGAGTCACTCCTTTATGGAAGAGGACACTAGATTATACTCCCTCCGTCCAAATTGCTTGCCCTTTTTGGGTTTCTGTAAATGCACGCAAAATCTAAGATATTAGCATTCACTTTTTTTCAAAAATTTTTACACCAATTTAAAGATCTCATCGAGTACAAAAATTTGGTGTAAATTTTTTTACAAAATAATTCTCATAAACACATCATTTTTTGCGTGCAAAATGCATGCTTCCCCAAAAGGGGCAAGCAATATGGACGGAGGGAGTATGCAAATTTGGCTCTGATTGATATTGTTCTCGACTTGCAGGAGAACTCTACGGACAACTACATCTTGAACTGGAAAGTGCGTTGAATTTAGAACAAAGTAAGCATGTTTCCTTGTCGTATGGTTTTGTAAAGGGAAATACAAAAGAGCCACTAAAGCATTCACTTGCAATACACCCAAAATTTAGAACGTCTCTCTCCATTTCCAAATTCAAATCACTCCCATTCTCTCTGAAATTCAAAGGAGTGGGAAGAAAACACTTTAAATTGCATTATTTGTGTTCGTGTAGATGTGGTAGGACTTAGGAGGGTTTGATAATTGATTTCTAGGGCTCCCAAAGTTGATTCGATTGTTTGCTCGGTATCTTAACCATGCAGGTGGGTGTTCTACCTAGAAATCAAGCCTCATGTTTTCTACCCAGTAATACGAATGTTGGGTGGGGAATACATATGTGTAGGTACGTAGTCATCTCTTTTCAGTTATCTCTGTACCTTTTTTATTTTGAGATTTTGTCTTTATCTTTATCTTTTGCAATTTTATAGTAGCAAGTTAGTTTTCATGATCTTTGCAACGCCATCATATGGCCAAAATATCAGTGAAGCGCATTGAATATTGTTCTGATTGATATTGTTCTCGACTTGTAGGAGAACTCTATGGACAACTACATCTTGAACTGGAAAGCGCATTGAATTTAGAACAAAGTAACTGGATTAAATTAGTGTTGGGGTAGTTCGGAGGCCGATTGGAACTCAATGATATCTTACTTGTATGGTTTTGTAAAGGGAAATACAAAAGAGCCCTAGCATTCAGGTGTAATACACCCAAAATTTCGAACATCTCTCTCCATTTCGAAATTCAAATCATGCCAATTCTCTCTGAAATTTGAAGGAGTGGGAAGAAAACACTTTATTTTGATTCCTCGTCACTCCCAGGTAAGTTAATTTTTTTTTTTCCTAATTTTGAAATTACATTATCTGTGTTCGTGTAGATGTGGTAGGACTTAGAAGGGTTTGATAATTGATTTCTAGGGCTCCCAAAGTTGATTCTATTGTTTTACTCGGTATCTTAACCATGTAGGTGAGTTTTCTACCTAGAAATCGAGCCTCATGTTTTCTACCCAGTAATACGAATGCTGGGTGGGGAATACATGTGTGTAGGTACGTACTCATCTCTTGTCAGTTATCTTTATCTTCTGCAATTTTAAAGTAGCAAGTTAGTTTTCATGACCTTTGTAACGCCAGCTTATGGCCATGATTGTGTTACTTGGGTTCCCTTGTCGGCCTTGTGAGATTGCACGGGGATTGCTAAACCTTTTTCAGCATCTTAGCTCTTCCCAAATGGTATGCTCATCTAGAATTGATTGATATGTTCCCTTTGGCATGGAAAGCTATTCTATGAGACCCATGCAAGAACGTTGCCTCTTTTGCTTTCAATAACACTGCAAGTGTCTTTCTTTAACTTGGCAACCTCGGCCTAACGGCTCTCCTCGAGCATTTCTAACCTAAATGTCAGTCACTTATCTCCTGCAACAACTTGGTGCTAGCCTTGATCAGGCCTAGGGGCCATCAAGGTTGGTGTTGTGGGCATGGAAGTATTAACACTGTTACAAATCTATGTGCTTTGAAGCAGTTCTCGACACAACTGCAAAATCACTTGAATGCATTGCAAAGGTTGTCTCTTATGCAGTAATTTATCATTATGAATCAATAACATATTACCCTGGTGTTCACCGAAAAAAACATATTACCCTGGACTGAATGCACATCATATGGGGAACAATTTTATATTATGTTCTATGTGTAATGTGGAGTTTCTTGTTTATTGCACTGGGTACCCAGAATTTATCATCCCCCTTCTATTGTGTCCTTTTTTCTCCTTAGAACTATGTTTAATTTGATTGGCAGGTGTTCCATGGACTGAAGAGCAACATCAGATGTTTTTACTTGGTTTACAAAAGCTTGGGAAAGGTGATTGACGTGGAATTTCATGCAATTACATAATATAAAAAACACCGACCCAGGTGGCCAGTCATGCCCAAAAATATTTCATCAGGCAAACCAATGTTTCTAGGAGGACAATGACGTTCCAGCCTGTTTGACATTGCTGCAGACGTAGTTAGTATCTTTCCTTCACTCTTAATTGTTTGCCTTTGGGAAGCAAGTGTCTTTTTATGACCTTAAAAGAAGAAACAAACAGAAAAGGAAAGAAAAGCAGTATATGCATTTATCCACCACTTGTTTACCTTCCTGACTAAGGATCCCTATGACGACTACGTGATTTGTGTCACATATATGCATGAGGCACACCTCTCTCTTTTTGTTATTCATCCTGCATGTGTATAGTTAACCCTTTAGATTTTCTGGTCTAATACTCATTGGGTTAACGGGCATTCATGTATTACTCTGCTTTCAAAAATCCTAAGATGTGGCTTACAAGTTTACTTTATTTTCCAAATGTTCACGGTAGGGTACATATGCTTTGGCTTCTTTAAACCAGACAAACAAACTAAGCCTCGAGTCCCAGTCAATCGAGGTTGGCTAGTTCTTTTTGTACAGGGATGTAAATTTGGTTTTTGGACTCTTGCGACCTGGGTTCTTCTAAATTTGTGAAGCACCCATGTCTGCAGTTAGAGCCTCGACATTTGAGCAATGGTGTGGGATTTGTGTCCACTCATAATTCCATGCACTCCTATAAAGCTCGCAGGGGCGGAGCCAAAATTTTAGATTAGTGGGGTAAAAAATTAGATCTATATACTTTTTTTTTGCTCATGCAAATAAATAACTAAAATTAAGACTTTAACGTAGATTTAGAGTGATACGTGTACTTTTGCTTTATAATTGGTCCCAGTGACTTATTATATTAAGGAAGAAGGTGAAGAGTCAATTTTGTGGGTGAAACTCCTGACTTGGGCCTCAATAATCAAGCAAGTGAGGGTTTTAATGATAGTATTGATAGAGATATAGCTGAAAAGGCACTTGAGGCCGTAGCAGCAATTGATACAGTTGGGATTAATGTGCAACAAAATGAATTGGTCACGGCAAAAGAGAAAAGGAGAAGGAAGAGAAGAGAAGTCAGAGAGATTCTAGAATCATTGGAAAATGAAAATGAGATTGAGGATATTGGTTCTGAAGATAATCCCCATTCTGAATCAATAAACTCTGAAGACATTACTATGAGAAATCTAGCAATTTTAAAAGCTTATGAAAAAGCAGTTGAGGATAGTAAAAGGCTGGGAGTCGTACACCGAAACACTTCCCCTGCTTGCTATTCTATCACCCCTTGCCTGAGATTCCCCATTTATATCCAATCCCAACGAGCTGGCTGCTTCTTGGCCACGCCCCAAAGGCAAAATGGAGTTTAAGGATGTAATTAAAAGGAAAGAGAAGGTCACCGACATGAATGAAAATATGGATACAGAGGAAACGATCCACCCGAACGTGAAAGTCGTTTCACTAGTAACAGGAAAGTGGAAGGAAAATCGGTAAATGGAAAAAGACTTAGCCGAGCGTTAGGGAATCATCTCTGTTCTGCTGCCTCTGCCGCTTTAATGGGCGAACAGCCCAACCCTTGGAACAGACTACAGCCCCAGGGGCACGCCAAAGAACTTCACCCATAAAGGGATTCGTGTATCTACTCCAATGATACTATTGTTCTGTATCATTATGGAATGATGAATCTATTTCTTCGTCTCTTTGCCAATAAATCAAACTTTTCGTAGAGAATAGCAGGATATATGAGATTACAATGACCCGTACATATGATTCGAGTAAGTCCTTCAAGGACCTTCTTTAGCCCCACACCATTTCCTCATTCTTATGAGTGCACTTCCGTAGAGGAGTTACAATTGCAGGAGAATTCAAAATGTACCAGCAGACTCGGCTAAAGCCTTGTATGGCTTCTTCTGCCCCCGCCTCGCCCGGCTATGCCTATGTCTCCGACCTCTATGGCTGGCCTTTACTGCTGAAACTTCCATTGATAGAATAAGTAGAAAAGGGAATAAATATAGTGAGAATTGGATTCTTCGTCGCCCTATCTATTGAAAAGCGTGATGTGGCTTAAAAGCCCCGCTATTGGCTTTCTCAGCTCAGCGGATTCTGATGTTGGAAAGCCCTTTTGCCAAGCTTGAGAAGGTTGCCAAGCGATGGTAGGGCTTGCCTGAGGCCACAACTAAATAAGAGAAGTTCTTTTGTCTGCGGGCTGAGAGATGGGTCAAAGAAGGCAGAGTAGGAGCTTGACACCCCCTGTAAGATAGGTGTCGTGAATTGAATCGAATTGGTACTATGAATGAAAGGCAAAGACTGGTATTTAACCATCAAATTCAGTCATTACAAGCAATACGAATCACAAGCTTTGAACAAGCCCAGGATTTAAAAAGATACCGGCGGAGCAGCATCAATGACTTGGCCTTTTGAGTCCCTAACATGGAGAGAAAGCCGGGTAGTGTAGTTTTTGTGAAGGGAATAGAAGTCGGACAGAGCCATCGACAAACAGCTCTGTCCCACATGACCTACTACTGAATCCAAATCAAGAACCACACCCACATTGAACACAACTGCTGTATCATTGTTAGTCTGGCTGGAAGAAGTTTGTGATGAGCAGAAAAAAGCATGAAACGAAAGAAAAAGAAGGCAGAGAGTGATGTTGAGACACCTCATATTTGATCAATTAGCACTTGAGTTGAGTTTGATGATTTGCTTAGACACTATAAGGCGATTTTGTTCAAGGGACTAATCAATAAAATATGAGTCTGCGGGTCAAGCTGAACTGGTCAAGTATACTGCAATCATTCACGCTTTGATTAAATATTTTTGGATCACCAATGTTTAACTGAACAATGTAAAAGTTCTAGAAAAATGTGATTACAATGTGGGCCTAATCGAATGCCGTTTCAATAATTGGTTATTTAAACTACAAGTTGAGTCAATATCCATAAAGTCAACTCCGTTTGCTTGTTTCAGTCTGTCTGAAGAATCAAAGGCTACAAAGACTAGGTGTTATCTTAGTCTGCTGACATAATCCCTCTTTACTGAGTCTAAAGATTACAATAAAGCAGATTTGTTCTGGTAAGTGTTGTAAATTTCTCCCCAAGATATTTTTTTTTAAGAAAAAGACTCCCCCAAGATGAAAACTTTACTTTTGAGAGTGATCTTCTCCCTATGGTGCTTGACGAAAGCAGGGACTTCCCTGAGACTTGGTTCACATTTAGGTATGAATCGCTAAGTGGAATACCTAGTACTTTAAGACTTGGTTTAAGAGACTTAATTTAAGGGATGAAAAGATCATACATTAGGTAAATTTTTTTATTCAATAGATTACATAATTTGAATACGGTTAATATTGTTGCAAGCATCATATAACAAAATTTGGATGTTGTAATGTCCTTGTTCAAATAGGAGGCAGCCTGGAGCGATGTGCACTAGCTCTCATCGTCAAGTAATTATATGCTGCAGAGATTACCACCGCGCGGTGGTGGTAGGCTGAAGGCAGTGGTTTTGTTCTTACAGAAAATTGGTTAGTTTTTAAACCATTCCCATCCCATGATCCTGCACTGAAGTTGTTAAGACGTTAAAATGATGCTGCTAATTTACGGTAAACACCCCAATTTGGCTACGTGATTTAACCATGCTCCCCGCCTAAAAACCAATGATGAAGCTTGTCCCGAACTCACCAAAGTGAGGCCAAGAAACACAACTGAGCTACTCCGATGACAGAAAACCCCTTTCCAGTTACAGTGGTAAAGCAGTATTTGTCAAAGGTAAAGCAAAGACGGACCGAGCCCTGGATGTGTAAGGATGCTAAGCGGACCAAACTACCCGAACAATTTGATTGTTCCGACATGGTTTGTTGGAAACTTGACTAGATTTAGAAATATTTTCGACCTTGGTTTGGTATGAGAAGAACGGATCTTGAAGAGTTCTAATCGAGCCAATCGTGAAGCAATTTAAATTGAATAGCTTGAATTTAAAACTCTATGGTTACGTAGGATTTTGTACATGTTGCATATGATTTTAATACTCTTTTTTTTTATCAGCAGAGATTTTTTTTGAAAGAAAAGGACAAAAACAGCAGAAATTCATAATCATAGTACTCCTACAAAATTGGATCTGGTTTTCGGATTGGCCTAAAGGGAAATAAAATAAAAATCCTTTTCCTCAAGTGAGACTTTTCAAAACCTGAGGGGAGTCACTGTAGTTTCCCTCAAACAAACCAAACGAGTCGAGTCGAGCTGAGTTTTTTTTTGTAGTGTTTGAACTCGGCTCGTTAAGTAAACGAACCGAAAATCGACCTTGAGCTTGGCTCGGTCATAACGAGCCGAGCCCTTAACAAGCCTAGTCAGGGTAATTTACTTAACGAGCCGAGCTTTATCGAGTTCATTAACTAAACGAGCCTGAAAATCGAGCTCGAGCTTGGCTCGATAACTAAACGAGCCGAGTCGCTGATCATGAGCGGTTCAGTTCGTTTGTAGCCCTAACAAACCCTACACAAAACCCTTTTCTTCTTCTTTTTGGAAACTAGACTAGAAAAGGAGAGTAGGCGGAGGCAAAGGCAATGGCGGTTTTAGCTGGCGGAGAGAGTGAAGGAGGTGGAAAAACAGAGTTGAAAACTCCCTGTGTCGTTTACTATATACATAATGGTTTCAGCCCTGTTGTTCCACGTTGAGTTCTTCGACGGCGGTTGTGGTGGTGAGGGAAAAACACATAATAGTTCACCAACACCATCTCTATGGCGGATCACTCCGCCGAAGTTGGATATCATTCCGCATGAGGACACGGTTGTCTCCATAGGCTCGATCGTGTACGTCCTCGGTACTTTTGGGCGTGCCGTCTTTTATTTTGATACTAACCAGGAGGAGCAGGGTTGGAAAAGAAGTGCTGATATGTTGGCAACCAGAAATCGGGGTAAAGCAATAGCTGTTGAAGGTAAGTCTGGTGTTCCACAATTCAAAGATTTACGAAAGACAGTTTCGTTTTCGAGCATTTGTTAGTGTTAGTTTTGTGTCCAACTTTTATGCATTATTGATTTGTCCCGACGAGATTGAGGAACTGGAAAAGTATAAATTTATGAGAATTGTCCAAATATTTGGGGAAATATCTTAGAAAAAGTTACAAAAAAATCAGTGTTCTAAAAGAGGTCTGGAAGGCTACTTGCCACCTAGGCTCTAGAAGGTCCCTCGCCGACTAGCCCGACTAGGCGCCGAGTACTCGGCCCTGGAAGCTAGAAGGTGGCCGGCCGCCCTAGGAGCGCCTAGCGTGTTTTAGAACGTTGGAAAAAATAGAGACAAAACCAAAAACGGGCAGAGATACTTGTTGTGGAACGTGGAGGCTTACCCACGTTTTAAAGTTTTAAAGTTTTTATGATTTTAGTATTTTGTTTCTGTAGAACTTTAGAATTCCACGATTTCGCCCGCTCAATTTATTGTTTTGAACAATTAAGCCCTGCCCCAACCAAGAGGCAGCAATACGATAAAAAAAAAAAAAAAACCAAGAGGAGGCAGCAATAATAATGTTATTTTTGAGCAATACTTTACATTTTTTGTAATACTATTTTGCTTTTCAAAACAAAGAGGGATGCATTTACACTATTAATTAGGCGATATCTTAGTAGTTAAAAAACTTAATTAAAAATTTACGTGTATAAGATACTTATTTGATAGCATTTTCATTTTTTGTATTATGTCGCCTTTTATATGTTAGAAATTCTGCTTAACATTCGTCCACCCAACGTTAAACTCTTATGTCTGTGAATGATTAGGTAAGATCTATGCTTTTGGTGACATTAACTTTTATAAAGCTCAAGAACCATGGGGTGAAGTTTTTGACCCAGTAACAGACGAATGGAATCCTCTACCTTGCCCGCCTGTGTACCTCAATTATAATGATCTTCGGCAGCCTATAGTTGCCTACGGTGGTCCATCGAACAAGACGATTATGATGGGTGGCAGAATCAAATACCTCTACCATGTGAATACCGGCACTTGGGAACAACTGAAGTCGTCAATCTACATGAGGCGCGATGCCAATCTAATTGGGGCTGCCAATAATGTCTACTACACAAATGATGGAAAGCTCTGCGCGGTGAATATGAAGACCGGGAGGCACTATGAGGGGGAGATCCAGGGTTCGAGGCTTGGAAGGCCCAAGGAGTTCTGCGGCCTTTATTATGACAGTGATTCTTCCTATGAAGAGCCGCGGTTGGTTCATTTGGGAGGAAAGGAATTCTGTTTTTTCACATCTAAGCAACTTCCAAAAGGTCAAACAAAAGTTTGCTGCACCACGTTTCGAGTTTCTAAACGAGTTCGTCCCCCTCCCCACAAAGATGACGATAAGTGGGGTAAGGCCCGGAGCGTCTTGGAGGGTTACGTTTTGTCTACTGTTTCTAGTTTCTCTGAACCAACTGATAATAATCGGCATCTATACTCCCGAGGACCTTCTAGTAGTAGAAAAATCTATTTTGATGAGCTACCTGATGATCATGGGCAAGGCCAGCTGCTGTAAGTTTACACCCCCTCCTATCCTGCCTCTAGCCCTTGTTACTTTTTCAAATGCATTTGTGGAAATATGTGTATTTTGCATGCTATCGAGAACAGTGGTCTCCAAGAGTCGATGATTAGTTGAGTTGCTTTGTGCTTTTGATTATTGTTGAATCCTTTCTGTTGTAGTGGTAGTGAACGGTACGTTGAACCCACATAACCCATATGCCAAAGTATTTAAACGAAAAGATTCAAAAGAAATTATGTGCTTGGTTTCCGAACACAAAGTTTTCATTTGATGGATGATTTGAGGTAGATTGACCACATTGCTCGTATATAGTAATACTAGTTGAATAAGCTGCTCAGCCCAAGTGACTCAGTGAGAGGTTTTACAGGCGTAAAAGCCAATATTTAACATTTGTGGGATGTCCATGGTGCAGGGATGGAATGGCTGATGCGATAAAGGATGGGAAAAGAAGTGTCTCGACGGCCGAAGATGAGCAAGAAGTAGTTGTCAAAGGAAAGAAGCGAAGGAGGAAGGAGAAGCAGAGGAAATCATGAAGCTAATCTGGCCCCCCCGCAGTTTGTAATTTGATTTTTAGTCTGCTGATCTCGTAGTGGTATTGGATGATCATTTTGGTAAATCGTAGTAATAAAATTTAGTATAGAATATAGAGTCACTCTTAGACGATTTTCGAGATTTGACGTGTTCCACTTTGATAAACTGTTAAGTTATTTTTGTTCTATTTTGATGGATTATCAGTCTTCCAAAATGTATTTTGACTTTTGGTTTGACTATTTAATACAAATATATTGAAAGGAGTATTTTATGTTGAATTTGTTTCTGGTATAACTCGCCCTCCAAGGGCTTTTATTTATCCTAGCTCCGCCACTACCACTAAATTAGTTGTAGGAAATTGATTGGGTACTCCCTCCAAATAAAAGATTGCCACCACATTACATAGGTCACTCATTTGTCTTCAAACCACCGAACAAAAGTGAATAATAAAGTTCCCATCGGATAACTGCACGTTTGCAGGTGGATGTTTCATGGAGTTTGTCTTTTTGGTTTAAACCAGGGCTCCCTCAACTTTGGCATCGCATAATGCATACAGTCATACATTTTTCCTTTTTTCTGTTTCCCACCTCTTTCTGTATGCACATTTTCTGTCTTCATCAGTCGTTAAGAGCAGGAATTCCACAACTTTAACCGAACATAAGTGCTCAAGGATCTTGCGCAACCTTCGTTTACCTACAACAAGCATTCCGCCTCTCCAACAAGTTCATACTACTTGCTTACAAATGACTGAACTATCTATAACGGGAAAATCTCAAAATTTCTGGGAGAGTCGTTTGAGTGGAAGATGGCACACCAAAAACTGACCAGGTCCCTTTAACAAGTAGGGAAACAAAAACAAGCTACTAACAATTAAAAGAACTGCTGATCAATGTTGTATCAAGGAAAGTGAATTTGTTTTCGCCTGCGACAACTATAAAATCTGTGACCCTTCATTTCTTCTCGCCAGCCTTCGTAGCATCCCCAGCCTTGGTCTGCACGTTGTGTGAAAAAATATCGATTGTGTGTGCGTGTGCGTGCGTGCGTGTGTGTGTGTGTGTGTGTGTGTGTGTGAGAGAGAGAGAGAGAGAGAGAGAGAGAGAGAGAGAGAGAGAGAGAGCATGCAAATGATCACAAAAATCCCTTACCTTCACACCACGGATCTTTGGCCCTGTTCTTCCTCTCCTTCATCTGCTTCCCAGACTTTTCCACTTTTGTATCCAGGTCATTCTGCAAAGGAGAGCCAAACCAAATCTAAGCGCATCCATGATTGAGGAAACAACAGGAAAATTCTCAATACATTTTGACCCGAAAATGTCCTCATTGGTGTAACAGTTGATCTTAACGTATTAAAATTACCAATGATTTCTCCAATCAAGACACGAATTCCCAACTTTCATGACAACTATTTGCAGTGTAACTTGTTACTCCCCGTCCCATTTTGATAGTCCCATATTCCAAAATCAACTATAGCAACTTGGTAAAATTCCACTTATACCCCTATGTTTAAATTAGAGTACTACTACCTAGCTACATGAGTCTACATCAATCAAATCATGAGCATCATTTGATAGGTAAATACTTTTTGATGTAACCATTGAGCTCTCTTAGAAAGTTGGAATACCCAAACGGGACTATCCAAATGGGACGGAGGGAGTATTTAGTTTGGCATGTGCTCCCCATATAAATTCTAGGACCTGTTTATTGATACCTTGACATATTTTCAGATTATTTTTATTCATCCACCATTATTTTTTAACTCCATCATCCACTTAATCCATCAGAGTGCATTCTGTAAGCAACATCTCTGCAATTTTGAAATTTCTGTACACATCATCAGTCTTCTTATGGTTGGGATACTTTAAAAAAAAATAAAATAAAAAAGAAGACATAAAAAAGACAGGGTCGGGGTGGAGTTGATAAGGTTATTCTACATTTTCGACCAAGCAGGACTACAAGGATACACCTCTCGGACATAAAAACGTGGGAACACTTCTACGAAGGAAAAAGAATAACGCATAATCACACATGAATTAACTACTACTAACGAGGATCAATGGAAACACAAAACTTGAAATTGCCAGGCATTGATTATAAACCAATAGAAATATAGACAGTTTTCAGCATTTCCAGTGAAAACTTGATTCATGAAACTACGATTCAGAATTTTCAGCAAGGAACTATTTTCTGCTCAGGTATCCATGCCAAGGCTTACCTTCTCATTCTCAGAAGCCTTCTCCACAAGTTGGGCTACATTTGCTGTTGGGCTGCTCACTTTTCCTACTTATACTTGTACTGGATCAGTCAAGAACTCCTAATAAATCACAAAATAAAAGGAAGGCTCCTCATCATAATGTTATAACAAAAACATTAAAGTGATGTAATGGAGGTTGTACCTAAAGTTGCATGACCAGAAATCATATGTATAAACTTCGATGGTTCTTATAATAAAGGTTGTACCCAGTGGACAAGGCTCCAACAGCATCTGGGAGAGGTAAACTAAGTAGGCAGCCTTACCCCGACTTCATTTTTATGGGTAGTCTGATTCCCTGTGACACGAATTCGGGCAACATCAATGTGGCAGATGGCACTTGCCATCGCACCAGGTCATGACTCATGACCTCTCTAGAGACACTAAATGCATGCAACCAATGCCCTTTACTAGTCCATAGGTAATATACAACAAAAGGTTCATGGTTCAAGGGCCTCTACCTGTGCAAGTGATTCACTCTCCACTGCCATGGTCGCACTAACCAACAAAGTTTGATGCTTTTCTGGAAGATTGCGCATAACCTGAAACACATTGGAAAAGAACAATAAATTTCTTCCAAAATGTCCACAACACAAGTCTAGGTAATGGGATGAGGACAAGTTGCCACTTAATATGAATCAACACATTGGTTGCTGTATCTTCCCGCGAACATGGCAAAGGGGTGAGGACCCTCCAAAACACCATGAGAATTATCTAAGAAAGGCAACCAGTGAAAATTACGATCATGTTGAAGAGAACAGTTTCAGTCCAACAACTGAGATACCACTTACTCTTTTATTTGTGGTTCAAAACCCATATCCAGCATTCTATCAGCCTCATCCAAAACAACAAATGAAACTCTAGATAGAGAAGTGTTCCCTTGGTGTAAGTGGTCAATCAATCTTCCGGGCGTAGCAACCACTATATTAACTCCTGCTCGTAGCTCGGACCTCTATCCACCCATGCAATAACAGAAGTAAAAAAAGAGAGAGAGAGAGATTAGGAGAAGTTCATTTATGAAAAGAATAAACAGTACCTGCATTAGTGATAGGAAAATAGTTGGCAAAGCAGTCAATGCCTGGGTGAATCCCAGCGAAACAGGCCTCACCAGGGAAATTGCATTCCAATTAGGCACTCGTGCAGGTAACTACTTGCTACACAATATCTTCCCGCTTTAAGTCTTGAATGTAAGAGTAAATATGTTGTTTCACTAATTTAGGTCATCATTTCGATTATTGCATAATTTTCTGGTTCATATATCCAGTTGCAATATAACTTTAAGCAGTTCTTATCTCTTGACCGACTCTCCACAATATCAGTACATGTTCCTTCATAACAAGAGAAAAAATGGCAATCTAACTAAATGACCAACTCTAAAATGATAATGAGTAAATATTTAGTTGGCTGGGCAATGGATTGCCTTGGGCGTTTGTAACAAACATGGACCATTTATCAAAGGGAAGACAAAACGCGAAAAGCCATCCACTAATGTCCTTATGGCTACACATGCCTAGAGCATTCCCTCCCAGTCCCAGATACAACAAACAAAAAAGTTGGCTGAAGCCATAACAATAAGCACAAAAGAATTTCAACTTCTTTATACGTAAAGCGCTATATTTACTCAACGTGTCTAGAGATTAAAAACCCAACAAATACAAAGTTATCACCAAATCAGCACCTGGACGGCAATATTTGTTCCACCCACGACTATTGCAGTTCTGAAGGACTCCAGAGATCTGCTAAAAGCTTTAACCTGTAAACAGAAGTTATCCAAATAAAATTCACATCATTCTTAACCTATGAAACAGAAGATACAAGTCAGGGAGGTTCTTTCAACCAAAAATACAGAGATCAAACTGAAATGATAAGGAAAAGGATTATCAGAAAGTTATGAGGAACATCCACATAATATTCGTAGACCATAAAAACATGGAATCCAGAGAAAATCACGGATAGAAGCACCTGAATTTCATTACATCAATAGGATTTCCTTCTCTTACAAAATAATACAAGTTTGATGCAAGAATGTTTCTTTGGGACAAAAAAGTTCTTTAGAAAATATCACTGCTTAACTGACATAATGATCATTTCAAAAAAAAAAAAGAACCAGGAAAAAATAACTGTACTCTCCAAGGAAAACATGTACATAGAATTCGGACAAGTTGGTATTCTCTAAATGTCCAATATTTCGGCATTACTTTCATGCACTTAACAAATGGAAAATCCAGTGGCCCAGAATCCAAAGTCCAGCTAAACTTAAAAAGATAACCGGGGTTAACCAAGACAAACGCTCCTAAAGAAGAAAAGGAGCGTCCTAATCCAAGGCAAGACGAACCTGTCAATCCTAAAAAACCAAGGAAAAACACCTGCACACCTCTTTCTCAATATGTTGGGCAAGGTCTCTTGTTGGAGCCAATACCAATGCGAAAGGCCCATCACCATAGCTAACAGGTGGCTGAGCCAAGCAATGCTGCAACATAGAAAACAAAAAAACTTCCTAAATTAAAGTGCATAGAACTGCTAGACAGTTTATATCTAATAATACCACTTAGAATATGCTTAAATGGAAATACAAGGTTCATAACTCATAAGCATTAAAGAATTGTACAGAAACCTGTGTCATAGGAATGGCAAATGCTGCAGTTTTACCACTACCAGTTTCTGCACAAACCAAGAGATCCCTTCCACTGAGAGCAACTGGCATGTACTCACGAAATGCAATATCCTTCATGATGCTTGAGCGCATGCACTGAGAACCAAAGGAAAAAATACCACCGTAAATGCAACAAGTTAATCTTATTGTCAGTGAGTTCGTCATTGCAAAATGCAAAAGTTTACCAAGTCTGTAAAGGAAAGTACAGCAATATCAGCAACATCAACATTAAGCGGGTCAAAGCCCTGGTCCTCCTCTTCTTCTCCATCACTTGGTCTAACATAGTCCCATTAAAGATAAATTGAATCTCCTTTCTTCCGTTTCGATTCCCAATCCATTAAGAAAATTAAATAATGTGTAGGGATGACGTATGCAGACAACGCTCCAGGGTCATCATGAATGTCATCCAACCCAGCAAAAATTATCCCTCGAATTCGACAAAATTTGTCAAATAGAGGGCTGCCCCTTCCCGAAGTGCCTGGGGCAGCCACGAAGTTCAAGAAATACTTCGGGCAGCCCTCTATTTGACAAATTTTGTCGAATTCGAGGGATAATTTTTGCTGGGTTGGATGACATTCATGATGACCCTGGTGCGATGTCTGCCTACGCCATCCCTACACGTTATTGCGCATAAAATTCAATACAAATTGAAAGATATTAACAATTCAAAATTGGATTGAAGATCGAACTGGACTATCAAAATGGGAGGAAGGGTAAAGTAATGCATTAATACAACTAGCTAGATAACTTCTTAAGCAAGATAGAGCCAAATGACGTCGTCACTATAACGATTCTGAAAAACTATCCTATAGTAATTCTTTTACCGTTCATCATTATGGTGGGAGTCTCAGTGGAGATGGTGAGGGAGAGAGAGGTGGAACAAAAATGGCTGTGATTTTTGGGGAGGAAAGGAGAGAGAGAGAGAGAGAGCATTGTTTGGTTTGGGGTGAGATCGAGAATAAACGTGTGATAGAGTGTTTATGTGATATCAGCCCGTAGGATCTAGGGAATTTTAAACGGACATGGTTTATGTCTAACATAAGATTCAAAAACCGTTATGGTTTGTTATATAGATTACACAAACCCAGTATCTCTAGATTTGTAATACATGAATTTAATAGTAATTAATAGATTTGTAATACAAGAAATTTAATAGTAATGCTTTAATTTTAGTGAATTTCAAGCTATGAAGCACAAGTACTTTAAAAATAGTTTCTTCTGTGAATCGCACACTTTAAAACAAACCTTTTGGAATGAAATGCTAAGCGGATTATCTAGTACTTTAAGACTTGGTTTAAGAGACATTAATTTAAGGGATGAAAAGATCATAGATTTCGTAATTTTTTATTATTTAATAGTTACGTAATTTGAATGGTTAATATTGCTGCAAGCATCATATAACAAAATTTGGATGGTGTAATGTCCCTGTTCAAATAGGAGGTAGCCTAGAGCGATGTGCACCAGCTCTCATCGTCAAGTAATTGTATACGTTCGCCCCCAGGGCCAGGGGTGTTTCGGTAAAAGAGTTTTTTGGCTTTTTAGCTTTTCACGAGAGTGACTGTCTCGGTTTTAGAAATAAGCTGGCTTTTTGGCTTTTTTTAAGTTAGTGGAACGGGGCCTTATTTTAGATCCTGTTTTCAAGGAAGAAACACCATAGTTTAGGGTGGTTCTCTTCACACCATTCGAAGGAAATTAAGTGGTTCGAAAAATTAGCTCAACATTAATAGAATTAAGTGAAGAAAGTAACATTATATTATAAGGAAAAAGTACCCTACTTTTGTCAAACATATTAGAAGAAGATGGTGAGATTTTCCAACCTTAAAAAGAAACAAAATTAGCGACCAGAAGAAGTCTCGAGTTCTCCATGGGATGATTGTTCGTTGTATTTTCTCTTGTCTGTCCAATGTCAACCTCAAATAGCATCGCATGTCAGTTACAATAAGCTGGTTAGGGGAAGAAGAGAGAAGAATGAGAAGTGTACAAGGTAGCAACAACTGACGGAGCCAAGATTTTACCTTTGCGGTGGCGAAAGTATATATATTTAAAAAATTTAGTCCCGGCGAATGTATATAATTTAGATATAAATTTTTATTTTCTATCTAATAATTTTTATTTTTTGAAAATCTTGTGGTGGCGGCCGCCACCATTTGTCCCCATCTGGCTCCGTCCTTGAATATAGCATAGTTCATAGTTACGTTATTGGTGATTTATTGAGGAACTTGTAGTATTTTAAAGGAGAATTTCCACTACAAATACCGTCTGTAACGCCCCATGCAGACCACTGGCTCAGTACCTTGATTTAATCCACAAGCCACACCACATGGCCCAAAATGCTTAAGCCCAAGGTACTAGTAGTCTCTTACATGGTTTGTTATATTCCAAAGATCACTCATGTAAACAACCAATGTGGGACTAAACACCATTTACCCCCAAATCCGGGGTATTACAATCTTCCCCCCTTTGTCCTCGTTGCATAATCCCAGCGACCTCCCCTGGTGTCCGTGGTGGCAGAGCGCATCCTACCCACCACTTGGACCAGGGCGGGGCTCTGATACCATTTGTAACGCCACATGCAGACCACTGGCTCAGTACCTTGATTTAATCCACAAGCCACACCACATGACCCAAAATGCTTAAGCCCAAGGTACTAGTAGTCTCTTACATGATTTGTTATATTCCAAAGATCACTCATGTAAACAACCAATGTGTGACTAAACACCATTTACCCCCAAATCCGGTGTATTACACCGTCTTTCCCTTTGCAGTTAAAAGTAAGTGTAGTTTTCACTGGTATTTTTTTAATGTATGTGAGGGAAATGACTTATGAGAAAATACCGTCGAAAATACAAGAAACTCAACCTTAATTAGTTAATGGCAAGCATTTACTTAGCAATACCACAGTTGTCAACCACAACATGACGGAAAAGTACTGTAAGCAACAATAATATTAGCTCTCCTACGCGTACGTACGTGCATGCATGTGTATGTACGTGCACGAACACATCTGGACCGTCCATTTCAGGAATTGACGGTCCAGATTTAAAAAAAAAATAATGAATATTCTTTTCTTCTTTTTCTGTTTTTGAATTTCCTCTTTAAGCTTGGGTTAGAGCATCTCCACTCCTTCACCAATTTTATCACCAAATTCAAATTTGAGTAAAAAATCTCAAAATCAGCCCTTCACTCCTTCACCAAATCCTTCACCAAATTTAGTTTTACTCAAAATTTTCACCAAATTTGTTCATCACCAAATCCTTCACCAAATATCCAACGGTTCTATTGTGGTGGCAGGCGGTGGTTAGTCGGAACTCGTGGTGGTGCTGGTGGTGGTTGGTCTGAACTCGGTTGAAACTCGCTGTGGTTGTTGGTCAGAATTCGTGGTGGTGGTCGGAACTCGTGGCGTTGGTTTTTGCTAGTGTTGGTGTTTGCTGGTGTTGATGGGATGAGTCAGAAAGGAGGAAGAGAGAGAGGACGGTGGTGGGGGGTGAATTGTAGAGCCAAGAAGGGCGGTGGTACTGGTGGTGGCGGCCTGGTGTAGGGAGGAGAGGGAGGAATAAGGGTTTTTTTTAATTTTTTTAAAAACAGGTTTGAGTAAAAAATGGGTTCCCCATTGGATTGAGTCATATCAAATGAAGCTTTTACCCAAATTTTAATTTTTACTCAAATTTAAGTAAAAATTTGGATAAGGAGCGGAGATGCTCTTACTTCTTGTAGCTTCCTTTCCTCTCCAATTTTCCAAATTAGTCAACATATAAAAGTTATCCATGTTTCTATATATGTATTGGGTGTTGAAACTTATTAATTTACTATATATGTTTCTAAAAAAACAAAAAGAAACTTGGCAATATATGGTTCGGCGAGGCATCTATAATATTTCATGTTTGGAACTGGAATTAAGGATTCATAGTTTGAGCTAAAATGATCGAGATTTAAAGTTATGATTGCTTTGTGGTGCATTTAATGAGATATGGCCGAAGAGAGACGTAAATTAATAAAATAGTATGTCCAAGAACAAACTAGTGACTTAGGAATTCGCACCTTCAAATATGAGGTTTGAATTTTCTCTTAAATAATCTAGATTCCTCATCACAAGCGTTAATGAAATTTTCAATGAATAATCTCTCTTGATTAATAGAGAAGGGACTAATCCACATTCCTCAAAAAGGATTGATTACCCAACAAAAATATGTAATCCATCCGTAATTTTTCATGCATCAGGTGCTGAAAATAAAGACCTTACCTATCAAACGGATCATGAAAGAAACGAATGAAAACAGCCCAAGGCTTATTGAGCCTATGACAAATGGTTTTGTATGCACTATGCAATCCCATGATAATGCGATATAAGTTGTACATCTAACGGACATGCCTCTCACACACGTGATGGATCCCGTAAGTATGTAAAACTGAGTTTTGTAGGCAAACCAAAATTCAATAATATTAAGAAAGAAAACAAAATTTAGATCAAAACAAGGTAGCTTTACACCAAAATGCACTTAGTCTACAATATTAGCTATGTATTGCTGAGGCAATTAGCATATAACCAAATTAGTTAGACAAAATTAACATGGAAAATGGAAGACCACAAATGCCTTGTTTCACCATTTTGTCAATTTCAAGCATTAAAAGATGCTTGATGATTTCAGAAATGTGATTGAATTGCAATCCAAGCTATCCGGGAAGGTGTACTACAACCATATCTTCTGAGTTAGGGTACACGGCCTCATCAGTAGCATCATCCAATTCCTCTTCTGACGGCGTCGAAGCCATTCCAATGGAGCTAGAATTTCCGAGAGGGGTATCAGTAAAGAATGATGAGTCCCCAACATCATTAAGCTCCAAAACTTTTTCTGGGTTACTTTCTTTTTCCCTGCTAAAAGGATAGGAGGAGAGGTCTCTTTGGTCCCAGTGCCTGCAAATTGCATAAAGCCTTGACCAAGTTGTGGTGCTTGAATCTGATATCATTCTTTTGAGGTGATCTTTGTTGTCACAAGTGTATTTGGCTAAGTACACAAGAAGGCATAAAACTGTGACACATCCGGTAAACATGAAGATGCCTCGGAAGCTTTGGAGAGACAGGCTGGTTGAGGTGATAGAGTTGCTATCTGGAATGGTACATTTGCTTCGCGATAAGTCTGCATACTTCTTACCTTCCATTACGGTGACAACTGCACGGGAGACATCAGCAGCTAAAGGAGACCCCTTCGGAAAAACCTGTTCATAAAAATTCAAATAAAGTGATCTATCCCACTAAATATCACTACATATGCCTCAAAGCTGTCAACATAAGAGAAAATGGTCACCTGTCTCCAGGGAACCATAATTTGTTAGGCAGTGGGATCCAATACCTAGAACCATTCTACTGTGATACATGTTATAAAAGCCTGAAGAGGATTGGCAGTGAGTGTTGGGATATGTATTTCTAAAAACATGGGTTTGATTGTCCCACATTTGCTTAGTTACAAGAACTTCAAAGCCTCTATATTACAAAACTCTTTAGTGGGCTTACGAATGTGGCTTGTCCCATGGGAGGTGTCGCGTTTTGAGGCCCAAGTCAATTTCCGGAATCCTATTTGGGAACTAGTTAAACTCGCGCGCGCTGCAAACCCCGCGCATAGGCGGTGCAAATCTGCAATTTTGGGCCTTGCACGCATTGTGCGAAAAGGACAGAAAGTGTCATTACTTTTCCAGAGAACTGTGAAGTGTAAACACATTGGGGATGTGATCATTTGTCTTGAAAACATTATCCTATATCCTCTGACAGGAGCATGATCTGGGATCAGGGATTTTTGTGAAAGACACACGAACTGCAAAGGACAACAGGAGTTGAGACAAATAGACCATAATGTGAGATTGGGGATTTAACCTGTGTACTTCATGTACATGTCATGAAGTCATTTTTTGGGTAATGCAGGGTGCCCCGGGCGGCATGTCCGCACCTCAGACTAATCCCTATTCCCTATAGCCCCTCCCACAACACTTTCACCACATACACATTTGGTTAGGTGGCCTCAAGAATTGCTGAAGAGGATAATCGAACAACTACTAAATTCAGATAAGATTAAAAAACTGATTTTAATTTACATGCTCCAAGAGCACACGTACAATTCACAAGGAAAAGTAATTTGGCAATGTATCATAGGAAAGAGAGACAACTTACAAAACCAAACCCCTCGGTGCGGTAGATGGGGCCGACTGACATATATTTACCACAGTACTTGGAAAGGAAAATCCTATCATGAGGTGTCGAATGGAAAAGGGCTGATATCCCACCATTTTTGCTCCCTTTTAATAAAGCTTCATCGCATTCTTCTGTAGTATTTTGTGGCTTCAGTTGAGATTGTTGAAATCCCATTCCCTTCAAGATATCAGCAATGAAAGAGCCATATTGGTGCCCAACATAGTCCCCATTTTTGATAAGTTGATACACGTCAGTCACGGTAGGTTGAAGACTTTGCACTGTTAATATTGATGACAGGCTAGCAGTGTAGCTAGAGCTCAATATGAGCACCAAAAACAACCATACTGCCACTACCAACCTAGCCAAGTTGCTTGTAACTTTCATTCCTACAAAGCAAACATGACAGTGATTGTGGGAATGTGTTTCCCAATCCCTTGAGGTTTTCAACTTAACTCTCAAATTCAGGTTACTTAATCAACTGAAAGATTATAGTTCGTAATTTCAAAACACTACTTGAATGAGTTTTACAGTAAATTAAGTGAAGTCATGCTTAGAAAAGACAACTTCAGGAAAGGGAAAAAAAAACTTGGCTTTGAGGGCAATTCTTTGTATCAAAAAATGCCTTCATCTTCCTAATGCGTTCTCAACTATATGATGTGTTCTCAACTATATGATGTGTCTCGAAATTTGTTTATATCCAGATGGCCACCAAAATTTGTGGCGGAGTTATGAGGATAGGGGGACAAGTATAAAGGGCACAGGACCTCTGGATTAATTGTGAAAGGAGTTAAAACCAACTTGTATATTACATAAGCTTTGAGACAACGCACAGTTAGTTTTGGGTACCACTGTTTCGATACCATCTGATGCGACACCTAACACGGACCAATAAAATGTATTTAAATGCGATACCAGATGTGGTCTTCGTGACATCATTTCCCATAACTTATAAATGGGAATATGACTGCCGTTAAAACCAGTTTACGTTTGGGAAATATACCTGACAAGGGGAACCAAAGGATCAAGCCAACATGGTGGGAAGGTGGACCTCTAAATGCAGGATCAATCCGGTGCTCGAGAACCCAAACAGCAAATCCAGTGAAGATGAAGAAGGCTATACTTGCTAGCCACAGCTTCATATTCAGGGGCTTCAAGAAGGTCCATATGCTATCAGTGTCCTCGTATTTAATTGGAACTATCATTGAAACCCCGCCTTCTGCAAATGGCAATGTGAAATCCACATAAGACGATCTGTTTGCTGTGATAACGATGTCCCCTACTGCAGCGTCATAGTCTCTCTAGCTCCACCACAGAGAGAGAGAGAGAGAGAGAGAGAGAGAGAGAGAGAGAGAGAGAGAGAGAGAGAGAGAGAGAGAGAGAGAGAGAAATTTTCTTGTTAGTTCAATTCCGCATGAAAAAACTCATATTTTAAAATCAAATAACAATTTGTCCAAGAAATGATTTATAGACAGGTATATCATACATAACATATAAGCAAAATTTCTACTAGAATTTCTATACGGAAATTACTGAATTTTGTTGGGAGATAAGCTTGATTTTTAAGTGGGCCTTTTTGTTTATGATTTCAGTGGCAAAATGAGAGTTGAGAGTAACGAGGTGGTTTTGTCAGCTAATTGTATTGTGAGATGACCAAAGAAGATGGGTGTAATCGGTGGAATTAAATGGGATGACATGGACAAGAGAGGAGGTGAGATTAAATGAGAGGGACCAAGGAATCAAACCAACTGGTATTTCAGTTCTAGTATAAATCTAAGTGTGTGCTTGCTGTATAAAGAGAGAGAAGAAAAGAGAGAGGGCAGAGAGATAGGAGTAATGTGGGAGCCCCTTTGGGGGTCTCCCCCACCAGATTATGTAATGTGTGCATGAGAGAGTGTGTGAGATGTGTTAGTAGTGTATGTTTGTATTTATAACAGATTAATAAAATTATGTTGAGTTTTGTTTGTGTGAATTCTCTTATTTCTCAACAAAATTAACCCGATAAATGACAATTCTTAAATAACACATCTAAGCGTGAGTACATTGTATTGTAATGAAAGGCTTATAAACAATAACATTTTTCTCTCTATCTACACAATCAGATGGCCACAAATTGTGACCAGTCGGTTGTGTGCATCAAACTACCCTATCTAGCTAGATTGTGGTAAACTATTATGTGTACATATACCTATTCCTTTGGTAATTATAGGCCACAATACCAGTAGCTTTTTAGATTGAAAATAACAGGATTTAAAAAAAGAAGAAGAAAACAATTGCAGATTAGACATTTTGAGTAACTAACCTGAAGATAAACTTGATATACGAGATCATTATAATGACCCCCAAACTTCGCAGTGGAACTATAATCCTTAATCTCAAAGGGATGATATTCATAGAGCAATGCATACGGTAATACTCCTATTACGGACTCAAATATATCGATGGAGATTCCACTGACTTTTGTTGCATTGGTAAGAGGATCTATTTCCACTTTCACAAATTCAGTGAAACCACGTTTTACAGGAACTGCAATTCTAAGCTTCTTACCATTCACTGGAATTTCCCAGCCTTTGGGCACAAATATTGTTTCTCCCGGCCACACAATTCCCCAGAAACTTTCCCTCGGATTCAAAGAGGAAACTGTTTCATTCGTGTGGAATCCCCTCGAAATTCCTCGAGATTGTCTCCAGATTCCAACCACTCTCTCCCCTTTTCCAATCACATTCAGTATTTGGAATGCTGATGGCCTTGATCGCCCATTTACAATATCAAACTCACCACTCAGGCCTACAAATTTAGTCTCCAACATTGCTCTGAGAAGTTTTGGACCTGTTTGGGAGATTCCCAAGCCGAAGAGATTTGTCACATTAGTTATATTGTTATCCAGATTGATGACTCGCTCCTTAACTCCAACTTTCTCTGCTGCCAAAGCAAGTGCCCAAACAGTGTCGTATGCCCATAGCCCAAAAATGCTTATCTCAGCCTGTTTGGCAGCAGGATTATCCTGGAGGAACTTTCTTCTCCACCTGACTTCGAAGGAATCAAGTTCTTTCGACCTGGGAATCTGAGGCCTTACCCCCAAAACTCCTTGCATTGCCTCTATCACAGGGGAATCCATATAGTAAATCAAATCCATTAGCCCATCCGTAATGATCCAAACGTAGCCCTCACTCATCATTCCTGCATCCTTGGCTTTCAAAAAGAGTCGAGTCCCAACAGAGAGTGACAAATGCACCACAAACACCCTACTTTGCATAGTAATCATCTCGTATAGCTCCTTAAGTATAAAATCATCAGTCGCAGAGAGAGGAATTTGACTTCTATAGGCAATTTGAGCATTGATATCCTGAAACGCAGTACACAAAGATGGCATGAGTCCATTTCCGTAATCTGTGTCTTCATATATAATGGTGACTTGTCTCCACTGGAAGGCTTTGATAATGGAGGAAATGGCCCCAACTTGAGCGTCATCACTTAAGGCTGTTTGGATGAAATAAGGAGTTTGGGAAAGCATGGAAGGGCTAGTTGCAGAGAAAGAAATGATGGGAACATGAGACCTGTTTCCTAGATCCATAAGAAAATTGGCTTGTGCTGAGTTTTGGGGGCCAACTATAGCATCCACCTCTACATCTTTCAACAAATCAAGAGCTGCATTTACGCAAGGAAAAGTTTGAGATTGAAGGTAATGATTAGCTGCTACTGCTCATAATTTATAGGAAGGCTAATCCATGACGGGGAAAATAACTACTGTAATTCACCTCCATAAGATAACCAAACAAAGCAAACATGATATGTGCTCAAATGTCACGCAAAATCTCATATTGGATAAATCTGAATTCATTTTCCAAATCTCCCTCCAGAAATCTAAGACCATAACTTATGACAAAAAGTTAAAGACTTTTTTCAACCAAGTGAGAGAGTTTGTTTCTTCTATTCAGCGGTATGACTATGAATTCGTTTTCCAAATTTCTGACAAAAAAGTTAGGCTTTTCTTGACCCGGAGTTCTGAATGGGTAACACTAGAAATTCTGAATTGGGACTGCATTTATTTTGAATGGTTAACACTAGAAATTCTGAATTGCATTTAAAATGCCAAGCTGCCATACTAAATTCTAAACACCTTTCAGTAAAATATTGCTTAGCTTAAAGTTTTACAAGGAATATGAATAGCACATTTTAAAAAAGGCGAGGATTAAAAAAGATACCAGCAGCAGCAGCATCAATGACCTGGCCTTTTGAGTCCCTAACATGGAGAGAAAGTCTGGTAGTGTAGTTTGTGTGAAGGGAATAGAAGTCGGAGATAGCCATTGACAAACAGCTAAGTCCGACACGACCTACTACTGAATCCAAATCAAGAACCACACCCACATTGAACACTACTACTGTATCGTTATTGGTAATGCTAGAAGAAGTTTGCGATGAGCAGACAAAAGCATGAAACAAAAGAAAAAGAAGGCAGAGAGCGAGGTTTAGACCCCTCATATTTGATCAAGACATCAAGTACTACTTGAGTTGAGTTTGATTAGTTGATTAGACACAATAGGAGTATATGGCGATTTTATACAAGGGATTAAACAGAAAAATATGACGCTGCGGGTCAAGCTGAATTGGTCTGGTATACCATATCTGTTTAAGCTTTGATTTAATATTCAAGTCAAGTCATTTTGCTTGTGTGAATCTGTTTGAAGAATCAAAGGCCAAGAAGACCAGGAATGATCAATCTTAGTCAATTAGAATAATCTCTCTTTAGCGTCCATCCAAAGATTAAAAAAAGGCCGACTTGTTCCTGTGTCAGGCATATCTTTCCCAAGTTAACAGAAACCATTTACCTAGCAATTTCTCTTAAACAAGCTGTAGACTTTTCTAACTGATGAGAACAAAATTCTAATCTAAAGTATTGAATTCCCACTTTGTGGGTTACTTTCTCTGCAGTTTCCTTTAAATACCCAACATTATTTTTCTTTCCGTTGATAAGTACGATTCTTATTAAAGCCCAAACAGAAAAAAAAAAAAACAAAAAAACAAGGTCTAAAAAACAGGCACATGAACGCTAGCCTCTACCGAGATAGCTAGGTTGGATTACAGTTATTTTTTTTGCCATTCGATATACATCAGTGGGATAGCAAAATTAGTGAGTTAGTCCAGAGGGATCTAAAAGCTATCTATAGCCCTAAACCCCAAACCACTTTGCCGAGGCACCAAGAGATAAACGCTAGGATACGAGACCTCGGTTAGGTTGGATTACAATTAGCCTTAACAAAAAGACAACAAATATTCGTCAACTCGGTTAGGTTGGATTACAATTAGCCTTAACAAAAAGACAACAAATATTCGTCAACTCGGTTAGGTTGGATTACAATTAGCCTTAACAAAAAGACAACAAATATTCGTCAACAAACAGTGGAATTAAACAATCAAAACATACTAACTAGCTAGGTTAGATTACATATCTGGGCAGGCATTCCGTTCCCCAATGAGTGTGCACAGCTCCTTGTTCTTGTGAGAACCCAGCATTCACCAATCGACTAGAGCTAAGGAACTCTACGATACTCGTGATAATTGTCAATGAAAACCTCCTCCACATTTTCAGCTTGGTTAAATTCCAGAGAGTCCCCTCATCTATATCTCTTTTCCACGGAGACCCCCTAACGTTTAAAAGCGTCCAAATAGAACCCATCATCTATAACCATTATCCATTGTGACCCCTTCTGTTATATTACCGTTAGTAGGTGAGAGATTTCCAAAAAAATTAGATGAAAATGCCCTTCTACAGCCATTTCTCTCTTTCCATCTCTTTAAAAAAAATTCTAAGTCCAAAACACAACAATACAACTCAAAAAATATTTATTTAAAAAAAATGAAAAAGAAAGGTTTTGAAATTAAAAAAAAAAACATTTTTCGAAGAACAAAAATTTCTCAAATTTTTTTTTTTGCAAAAAATACCTTTTTTAAATCTATTTTCGGAAAAACATTTTTCAAAAAAGTTGTTTTCAAAACTTCATTTTTTTTGAAAATTTTCAATTTTTTTTAATCTTTTTCATAATTTTATTTTTTCCAAAAAACTATTATGAAAAATAATTTTTGAAAAATTACCTTCAAAATGTTTTTCTTTTGGAAAATATTTTGTTACAAAACCATTATTTTTAAAAATCTGTTTTTTTAACGTACAAAACGTTTCTTTATATAAATGCTTCTTAAAAAAAAATACCATTTTTTCATATTATAAAAAACTGGTTTCCAAAAATATTTTTAAAAAGTTAGTTTTTTTTCCTAAAATAAAAGAGAGGGGGTGACTAAGGGCTATTTTCATAGATGAGAGGGTGACTGAGTGATTTTCATAGATGATGGGGTGAGTGTGGGTGATTTTTATGGGGTATTATAGTCATTTCCGTCATTTCGTTAATGGGGTAAGGGTTTTTTTTTTGCATTTCACATAGATGAGGGGGTCTGTCTGGATGCTTTTAAAAATTAAGGGGTCTCTGTGAAAAATAGACATAAATGAGGGGGCTTCCATGGAATTTAACCTTTTCAGCTTTGTGTTTAAAGATCATTTGATTCCTTTCTCTCCCCATAGGTAACATACTGTAGTAGCTGCCAAAGAGCTTCTCAGAATTTCTCTTAAACCCCTTCCCCTTCACGGGGGTGGGTTTGAGAGCTATCAGCTAGATATTATCGCATTATTGCACCAAAAAAAGCTATATATTATTGCATTTTGCGTTGTGTTGATTTTGCATTTGTTTTTATTGAGAATAACGGTGAGTTTCCACTAAATACGGTGTAGTCGAAAATGGGTACATCTAGTTTCCGTTAAATAATTTTTTTTGTTATTTATGTTAGGATAATAATTTGTCTTTATAATGTAGACAATTGACAAAAATACAAAAAATACCATTTAAATGAAAGTGGAAAGAAAATTGCGATCTTACATTCTTCATTTGCATTAGAGACGGACAAGCAAATTGCGATCTTGTACTCCGGTACGCGGAACACTGACTATATATATCTCAAAAATAAAGAACTTTTGTTGTTCATAATAATATGTTTAATTATAATTTTCATTCCAATATTATATATATATATATATATATATATTTTTTATTTTTCATATTTTTTATTTATTAAATTCTCACGGTCCAGTCTGGTTTATCCACGGTTCTTACATGAAAATCCATGGACCGAACCGCGAAACACGGTTTTCTAATTTTTCAATCCGTGTCCGGACTATTAATCCACGGACCTAATCCAAAACCAACGGTTCGGTTTGGTACGGTTCGGATTCACGGTTCGCGGGTTTTTATTGACAACCCTAGTGGAAACTCAGCCTAAGTATTACCTAGTTTTTTGGCAATTTTAAAGGAATGCCTTTATTACTATTATATTTTTTTAATTTTTATGACAGTTTTTTAGTATCATATGGTCGTCCATTATGAACTTTTTTCCAATTTTGATATATATATTTTTATGCTTTTTAAAAATTCCTTGTCTAAACGCGAGAGACGTATAACAAATTTATTCTAATGTAGTAAAAAATTAAGAGAAACAACTAAAAAGGTGATGCCAAAAAAGGCACTACAAAAGTTAGCTCAAAGGGAACCCAAAATATTGAGAGGTTATTGAGTGTCTTGAAGCAATGCTCCACACCATTTACAGAGAATTTTTTTTTTCATGTTTTAGGGTTCTGTTCTAATTCTGCATAAAAAATAAACGGAAGGACATTAAACAATTCGAGAAATTAGTATAACATCAATAAAAAAGTAAGTGAAGAAAGTGGCATTCAAATACATTATTACAACAATAACAAAACCCATCTAGTCCCCAATTATTGGGGGTATGAGCGGAGGATAATTGGAAACAAACTTAACCTTTGGCAATATGCACAAAGTAGTTGCTCTCAGAGTACCACTGAAGCAGTGGCCCCCCTAAACCTCCAAGAATCGATGAGCTACAGGGATGTTTTGTTGCAGAATCATACCCTCAAATCAAAGCAGAAAGGCATCAGAGAGGGCAGGCCTAGAGACCCCAATTAATTTCTGTGTTCATTACCATGCTTCCTTTACTCATGGTCCAGAGCATCTCACTAATGAGTACGTATCCAAATACATTATTAAAAAAAAAAAAGACTCTACTTTGGGGACAAGCCTAGGGTAAGCACCTCTAAAAAGTGGTGTACCTTTAATTTGTATATGCCTACCATAATATATAAGGTCACATTTGTAGTGTTCAAAACTAATAAAAGTATAACGCGAAACTGACAAATGCGAGAAAAATTTGAACAAAGACAAAAAAATAAGCCAAGTAGCTTATATGTTGAAAAAGATATCATGACAATATCGTTATTGAAAATCGTACTTAGGACGATTTCATTCCGTAGTAAATTAGGATGATTTTCTTCATTCTGCTCCCTCTAGTCTAGTGTAATCATACAATCATATTCCGTCTCTCATATTTTCCAATTGAATCGTAAACTTGCATTTGCACTCGGTATCTCCCTCCCAGTATCTATATTCACTGAACGAGGGAAAATAAAATAAAAATGACCATTGGTTAATTGTCATTGCACATGAATAGAAATTAAGTTATACTACTATTGTATTATCACAATCATTAATCAAATTTTCATCGAATAATCTCTCTTCATTAAGAGAGAAGGGACTAATCCACACTCCTAAAAAGGATTGATTACCCAACAAAACTATGTAATCCATCCGTAATTTGTCATGCATCAAATGCTGAAAATAAAGACCTTACGTTAATTCAATTTCATATGTAATTTAGCCTATCAAACGGATCATGAAAGAAACGCACGAAAGCAGCCCAAGGCATATTGAGCCTATAACAAATGCTTTTGTATGCACTACGCAATCCCATGACAATGCGATCTAAGTTGAATATCTAACGGACATGCCTCTCGCACATGTGGTGGATCCCGAAAGTATGTATAACTGAGTTTTGTCGGCAAATCATGAAACCAAAATTCAGTAAGATTAAGAAAAAGAAAAAGCAAAAAAAAAAAAAAAGGCACAAGAAGAGGGTAGGATCAAACCCACCTGTATTTCATTGGGGTTGTTTCTGCATCAAAACTTGTTCGTCATAATCAAAAGATTTAGATCCAAACAAGGTGGCTATACACCAAAATGCACCCAGTCTACAATATTAGCTATGTATTGCTAAGCCAATTTGCAGATAACAAAAATAGTTGGACAAAATCAACATGGAAAATGGAAGACACAAATGCCTTGTTTCACCATTTTGTCAATTTCAAGCATCAAAAGATGCTTGTTGATTTCAGAAATGTGATTGAATGGGGATGTGTACTACAACCATTTCTTCTGAGTTTGGATCCACAGCCTCATCAGTAGCATCATCCGATTCCTCTTCTGACGGTGTCGAAGCCATGCCAATGGAGTTAGAATTTCTGAGAGGGGTATCAGTAAAGAGTGATGACTCTCCAACATCATTAAGCTCCAAAACTTTTTCTGGGTTACTTTTTTTTGGGTGATCTTTGTTGTCATAAATGAATTTGGCTAAGAACATAAGAAGGCATAAAACTGTGACACATCCAGTAAACATGAAGACGCCTCGGAAGCTTTGGAGGGTCAGGCTGGTTGAGTTGATAGAGTTGCTATCTGGAATTGTACATTTGCTTCGCAATAGGTCTGCATAATTCTTACCTTCCATAACTGTGATAACTGCACGGGAGACATCATCAACTAAAGGAGACCCCTTGGGAAAAACCTGTTCATAAAAATCAAATAAGGTGATCTATCCCACTAAATATCTCTACATATGCGTCAACATAAGAGACTATGGTCACCTGTCTCCAGGTAGCCATGATTTGTAGGTAGTGGGATCGAATACCTAGAACCATTCTCCTTTGATACATGTTATTGCAAGAAGAGGATGGGTAGTGAGTGCTGGGATCTGTATTTCTAAAAACACGGGTTTGAAACCTTTTGTCCCATATTGCTTAGTTACAAGAACTTCAAAGCCTTTATATATCATAACTCTCTTTAGTGGGCTTACGAATGTGACTTGATCCATGGGAGGTCTCACGCTCTCGGGATAATGGCTCAATTTGGGGAACCCGATTCGGAAACCAGTTAAACTTGCGTGCGCTGCGAACGTCGTGCACAGGGGGGTATGCTCACAAGTTAAGCTACATTGTGCGAAAAGGATAGAAAGTGGCAGTGGCAGTACTTTTCCCGATAACATAAAGCGTGAAATGTCAAAACATTTTCCCGTAAAGTGTCAAAACATTGGGAATGTGATGGAGCAAGGTGTACCCTCTCAATACTTCTATCCACATAGCTCATCCACATGAGAGGCCCTGGGATGTGTACTTGATGTGCATATGATGGAGTCATTTTTTAAAAAGCCCACATTGAACACTACTACTGTATCGTTATTGGTAATGCTAGAAGAAGTTTGCGATGAGCAGAAAAAAGCATGAAACAAAAGAAAAAGAAGGCAGAGAGCGAGGTTTAGACACCTCATATTTGATCAAGTACTACTTGAGTTGAGTTTTGATCATTTGATTAGACTCTATATGAGTATGTGGTGATTTTATAAAGGGATTAAACAGAAAAATATGACACTGCGGGTCAAACTGAACTGGTCTAGTATACCTTAACCGTTTAAGCTTTGATTTAGTAATATTCTTGGAACAGCAATAATTAGCTGAGAACTTTAAAAATTCCTGAGAATTTTGGGAGATCATGACGTGCATGGCAGCATGGGTCCAAACATATGCCATTTCAGTCATTGGTGATTTGTTGAGAAAATATACTCCCTCCGTCCTCTTTTAAGTGTCAACTATAGGAATACGTGCTTTTGCACATTTTCGAACCCTCAAAGAAAACAATTCTATATAATTTTAAACTTTTTTTTTACATTTCTTTACATTCAAGAAAATACAAGTTTCCCAAAAGGGACATTTAAAAAGGGGCTGAGGTAGTGTGTGTGTGTATATATATATTGAACTGGTCGGAGGGAGTATATTAAGTCAAGTCTTTCTGATTGTTTTCAGTCTGTTTGAAGAATCAAAGGCCTAGAAGACCAGGAATGATCAATATCTCTTTTGTGTGCGTCTAAAGCTTGAAAAAAGAGTAGACTTGTTCCGGTGTCAGCCATTTTTTTATTTGAATTTTCTCTTAATTTTTAGGACAGTTTCTAGTGTTTTTGTGTCGGCTTTTACGAAAAAAAATTCAACTTTGATAATTGAACCACTTGGTGATTTATTGAGGAACTTGTTACTCCATTTAATCTGTCAACGGCGACGATTTATGTAGCAATTTCTCTTCTTAATTTCCAAGGAAAACAAGCTTGTAGACTTTTCTAACGGATGAGAAGAATAGTCTCTTCTAAAGTTTTGAATTCCCTCTTTGTGGGCTAGAAAAGTCTGTTAGAAAAAACTTGTGTGTTTTTCTAACTGTTGCTGCCAAAGAGCTTCTCAGAATTGTACTCTTGAACCCCTTCCCATTCACATTAAGGGGTTGTTTCGGAGCTACATTATTGCATTTTGCATTGCGTTTATTTTGCATTTTGTGTATGTTTTGTGTATTTTGTAGACAAAATAGCATTCTTGCATAATACATTATCAAAACTACACAATGGAGGCACAATTTGGTAATCAATTCTAGAGGTACTTTTGCATTCTCATTTTGCATATTGAGTAAGAAAAAACTAATTCATAAAATGTTTTTTTTATGATTACTTCAAATACTACTCTGTTGCAAAATCTATTCTGCATACATCTCTCATGTATTCTACGATCGTCGACATAGAATCAAAGACTTAACAAGTTTAGTTAAGAACAAAAGATATGAACATAATTCACAGACAAACAATGTTTATACTCATTTGAGTGAGAAATTGTTGATCTACCTATAGGCCTTAGGATGGCTATCACTTACAAGTTAGGTCATCACATTCACACCCACACGCATTGCACCTCCTTGTCACATTCTTGTTCACCACCTGCACATATATTGCCCACGTAAACCACCAATTACAAAGGAGAATGATCCACAAACATACCTTCCTATATACTCCCTCCGTCCCTTTTATATTATAGACATTTTCATTTTGGGTTGTCCCTTAATAAGCGTGTGTTTTGAAAAGTTAGTGGGTCCATTTCCTATTTTGCCCTTAAAAGTAGATTCCTTTTTGAAAAGTTAGTGGGTATTATTATATTGATAAGGGTAAGTAGTGAAAAGTAGATGTAAAAATTGTAAAAGTTGATGTGAGAGAAAATAAGTTGAAATTACGAGGTAACACACTTAAAAAGGGACGGAGGGAGTATATTTTAAGATTTGGTTGTGATTTCGACTTGCAAATTCAACTCACGAACCAAATTGTTTCCTGACGCTCAAAAGCCGAATAAAGAATTATATCAAGTATATGAGAAAAGCTGGGCCGAAAACATGTTATCGGAGCAAGCAGCAGTAGTACTGCGAAAATATAGTAAATACTTGAATGTGATTGTAAGGCAGGAGATAGAGATGGAAGTATATCACTGTTCTATTTGGGAAGAGGCCACCGTTAATACTTATAAGCAATAGGGCCAATGTAATCTGTTATCAAGAAAACGGGGTAGGTATTGTGCACTAGGGTGCTATGCACCCCTCAGCCGTCCGATTGTGTTTTGGACGGTGCGAATGTGTTATGATTTTTTATCGATAAAAGTAAATCAAAATTAAATTAAAATTGCTGAATGCATCGATGCCGTCCAAAACATGATCGGATGGCCGAGGAGTGCACAACACGATGCATAACATGCAGGTGCACAACACCCACCCCAAGTCCGTTATAGGAATAGTAGGATAGTTGTTAGTTTGTTAAAGAATAATTAGGAGACCAATCCAAAGTAAAAACAAACTCCAAGTATTTCTCTAACATAATTATATTACTCCAATAAAATATAAATTGTAACATATTTCATTGGGGTTGTTTCCGCATCAAAACTTGTTCGTCATAATCAAAAGATTTAGGTCCAAACAAGGTAGCTCTATACACCAAAATGCACTCAGTCTACAATATTAGCTATGTATTGCTAAGGCAATTTGCAGATAACCACAATAGTTAGACAAAAGCAACATGGAAAATGGAAGACCAAAAATGCCTTGTTTCACCATTTTGTCAATTTCAAGCATCAAATGATGCTTGTTGATTTCAGAAATGTGATTGAATGGGGATGTGTACTACAACCATTTCTTCTGAGTTTGGATCCACAGCCTCATCAGTAGCATCATCAAATTCATCTTCTGACGGTGTTGAAGCCATTCCAATGGAGTTGGAATTTCTACGAGGGGTATCAGTAAAGAGTGATGAGTCCCCAACATCATTAAGCTCCAAAACTTCTTCTGGGTTACTTTCTTCTGGGTGATCTCTGTTGCCATAAGTGTATTTGGCTAAGTGCACAAGAAGGCATAAAACTATGCCACATCCGGTAAATATGAAGACGCCTCGGAGGCTTTGGAGGGTCAAGCTGGTTGAGTTGATAGAGTTGCTATCTGGAATTGTACATTTGCTTCGCGATAGGTCTGCATACTTCTTACCTTCCATTACGGTGACCACTGCACGAGAGACATCAGCTACTAAAGGAGACCCCATGGGAAAAACCTGTTCATAAAAATTCAGATAAGGTGATCTACCCCACGAAATATCTATACATATGCGTCTACATGAAAGGCTATGGTCACCTATCTCCAGGGATCCAGGATTTGTAGGCAGTGGGTTCGAATACCTGGAACCATTCTCATTAATTTGATACATGTTACAGCCAGAAGAGGATTGGTAGCAAGGAGGGGATTGAGATTGGGATTGGGTTTGGGATCAGTAATGAGGAGCGATTAATCACGAAGTTGGTAGTGTGGTTGCAGGCAGGAATTGCGAAGGAATTGTCATAAGTCATAACAATGTTTGTTTTGCATGTTGTGCCCTTGTCCTGGCCCCTCTAGGGATGGGACAAGAGGATAAGGGTTTTTGAGGCTACATTGTGCGGACGGGATAGAAAGTCAATTTTCGAATGCAAAAATACCTTGATTTTTCCCGAGAACATGAAGCTTAAAGTATCAAAACGAGGGATATGATTGTTTGTCTTGAAAACTTTATTCTATGTCCTATCTCCTCTCACAGCAGCACGATGTACCATCGCGATACTTCTATCCACATATCTCAGACACATGAGAGAGGCTGAGACAACCCAGACAAGCGATTTCGACTTCGTGACGGACACAAGGATCTGCAAAGGACAACAGGGGTTGAGACAAAGAGACCATATTTTGAGAATGTGGATCCAACACGTGTACTTCATATACATGTGATGAACAGATGAAGTGTTTTTTTTTCTTTTTTGTAATGAAGGGTATCCTGGACCAGCTTGTGAGTACCTTGAAATAAACCTGATTCCCTACGGCCCCTCTCACAGCCCTTTCACACGCATATATACGTGGGGTGTGGTGGCCCCAAAAAATGCAGGCAAGAAGAATCGAACCTGAGAACCCATGTCTGAAACCAAGACCGCTAGGCTAACCCCTTGGGGTTACATGTGATGAAGTCATGCAATGCCAACTAAATTCAGAGGAGATTAAGAAAATGATTCAATTTACAAGAGAAAAAACTTACAAAACCAAAACCCTCGGTGTGGTAGATGGGGCCAACTGCCATATATTTACCACAGTACTCGGAAAGGAAAAGCCTAACATGAGGCACCGAATGGAAAAGGGCTGATATCCCACCATTTTTGCTCCCTTTTGATAGAGCTTCATCGCATTCTTCTTGAGCACTTAGTGGCTTCAGTTGAGAATCTTCAAATCCCATTCCCTTCAAGAGATCAGCAATGAAACCACCGTATGGGTACCCAACATAGTCCCCATTTTTGATAAGTTGATTCACATCACTCATAGGCTGAAGCCTTTGCACTGTTAATCTTGATGACAGGCTAGCTGTGTAGCTAGAGCTCAATATGAGCGCAACAAACAACCATACCGCCACTACTAACCTAGCCAAGTTGCTGGTGACTTGTATTCCTACAAAGCAAACATGAGGATCCCATAAGAGGGAAGAATAGGAAGTGTTTTTTTTCCACCAAGGACAGCGATTTTGGGGTTGTGTTTTGCAATCCCTTGAGGTTTCCAACTTAAATCTCAAATTCAGGTTACCTAATCAACTGAAAGATTATAGTTCCTAATTTCAAAACACTACTCAATGAGTTTTACAATAAATTAAGTGAAGTCAGTGCTTAGATAAGAAAACTTCAGGAAAGGGAAAAAAAAACACTTTGCTTTGTGGGCAATTCTCTGTCTTAAAAAATGCTTCCATCTTCCTGATGCGCTCTCAACTATATCATGTGTCTCGAAATTTGTTTATATCAAGATTGTCACCAAAATTTGGCGGAGTTTTTAGGAGAGGGGGACAGATTATTAAGGGCACAGCATTTCTGGATTAGTTGAAAAGAGTTAAAACCAACTTGTATATGGAGTACATAAGCATTGAGACAACTCAAAGTTGGTTTTGGGTACCACTGTGTCACGCCCCGCCCAGCAAACAACACCCACGGTGGGCCCGAGTCGGTGTGGACACGTGACATTCAACACAAGACCCAACGTCAACCACGTTAGTCAACCTCTAACCTCTACTTGACATACACAAATGACAAAACCCCTATGGTCCACAACCATACCCCCAGCCGACTCTCAACACAGAGAATAGAACGTACTGTGCTCTGATACCAAGCTGTCACGTGTCCGCACCGACTCGAATCCACCGCGGGTGTCGTTTGCGGGGTGGGGCGTCACACACTGTTTCAGTACCATCTCACATGACACCGAATACAGACCACTAAAATGTATATGGGACCACAGGAGGATGTGGCCAGTGCTTGTTATGGTGGTACATCAGAGAGTATTGAAATGTGATACCAAATGTGGTCATCGTAACATCATTTCCGATAACTTATAAATGGGAATATGGACGCATGCGGTTAAAACAAGTTTACGTACAAAGTATACCTGACAAGGGGAACCAAAGGATCAAGCCAACATGGTGGGAAAGTGGACCTCTAGTTGCAGGATTAATCCTGTGTTCGAGAACCCAAAGAGCAAATCCAGTAAGGATGAAGAAGGCTGTGCCTGTTAGCCACAGGTCCGTATTCAGGGGCTTCAAGAATTCCAATAGGCTGTTAGTATCCTCGTATTTAATTGGAACTACCATTGAAATCCCACCTTCTGCAAATGGCAATGTGAAATCAGCATACGACGATCTGTTTGCTGTGATTATGATGTCCCCCACTGCAGCATCATAGTCTCTCTAGCACCACCACCACACACACACACACACACACACACACAGAGAGAGAGAGAGAGAGAGAGAGAGAGATCCAAATTTCCTTGTTAGTTCAATTTCGCATGAAAAAGCTCATATTTAGAGGATGAAAAACCATAAAAATCAAGTAACAATTTGTCCAAGAAATGATTTATAGACATGTATGTCCAACATTACCCATAAGCAAAATTTCTTCTAGAATTTCTATACAGAAATTACTGAAACTAACACAATAATGATGTGACAACAACAATTCTTAAATCACAAATCCAAGCGATGAGTGCTTTGTCTTGTAAAGAAAGGCTTATAAACAATCACATTGTTCTCTCTATCTACACAATCAGATAGCCACAAATTGTGACCAGTCGGTTGTGTGTGTAATACCAACCTAGATTGCTGCAAACTATACCTATTTCTTTGGTGATAATAACCCATAATACCAGTAGCTTTCAGATTGAAAACAATAGGATTCAAAAATAGAAATACATAAATACATAAAAAATAAATAGAGATTCTGTGTAACTAACCTGAAGATAAACTTGATATACGAGATCATTATAATAACTCCCAGGCTCAGCAGTGGAACTGTCATCCCCAATCTCGCAGGGATGATATTCATAGGACACCGCATACGGTAATGCTTCTATTGCAGAGTCAAATATATCGATGGAGATTCCACTGACTTTTGTTGCATTGGTAAGAGGATCTATTTCCACTTTCACAAATTCAGTGAAACCAAGTTTTACAGGAACTGCAATTCTAAGCTTCTTACCACTCACTGGAATTTCCCAGCCTTTCGGCACAAATGTTGTTTCTCCCGGCCACACGATTCCCCGGAAACTTTCCCTCGGATTCAAGGAGGAATCTGTTTCATTTGTGTGGAATCCCCTTGAAATTCCCCGAGATTGTGTCCAGATTCCAACCTCTCTCTCCCCTTTTCCAATCACATTCAGTATTTGGAATGCTGATGGCCTTAATCGCCCATTAACAATATCAAACTCACCACTCAGGCCTACAAATTTAGTCTCCAACATTGCTCTGAGAAGTTTAGGACCTGTTTGGGAGATTCCCAAGCCAAACAGGTTTGTCACATTAATCAAATTGTTATCCAGATTGATGACTGGCTCCCTAACTCCAACTTTCTCCGCTGCCATAGCCAGTGCCCAAATAGTGTCGTATGCCCATAGCCCGAAAATGCTTATCTCAGCCTGTTTGGCAGCAGGATTTTCCTGGAGAAACTTCCTTCGCCACCTGACTTCGAAGGAATCAAGTTCTTTCGACCTGGGAATCCAAGGCTTTACCCCCAAAACTCCTTGCATTGCCTCTATCAGAGGGGGACCCATATAGTAAATCAAATCCATTAGCCCATCTGTAACAATCCAAACGTAGCCCTCAGTCAACATTCCTATATCCTTGGCTTTCAGAAACAGTCGGGTCCCTAGAGAGAGTGACATATGGACCACAAACACCCTAGTTTGCATACTACGCAGCTTGTATAGCTGCGTAAGTATAAATTCATCAGTCGCAGAGAAATGAATTGGACTTTTATAAGCAATTTGAGCATTGATATCCTCAAATGCAGTACACAAAGATGGCATGAGTCCATTTCCGTAGTTTGTGTCTTCGTATATAATGGTGACTTGTCTCCACTGGAAGGCTTTGATAATGGAGGAAATGGCCCCAACTTGAGCGTCATCACTTACGACTGTTTGGATGAAATAAGGAGTTTGGGAAAGCATGGAAGGGCTAGTTGCAGAGAAAGAAATGATAGGAACATGAGATCTGTTTCCTAGATCCATAATAAAATTGGCTTGTGCTGAGTTTTGGGGGCCAACTATTGCGTCCACCTCTACATCGTTCAACAAATCAAGAGCTGCATTTACACAGGAAGGAAAAGTTTGAGATTGAAGGTAATAAGTAATAACCACTGCTACTCATAATTTATAGGAAGGCTAATGCATGACAGGGAAAACAACCACAGTAATTCACTTCCATAAGATAACGAAACAAAGCAACCAAGAGATATAGTTAAATGTTCTATTCAGTGTCATAGAGAGACTATTCCAACCAAGTTAAAAGCTGTTAACTTAAACAGACGATATCATAATTTATTAACTTAGACTCTTAGAGTACCCTTAATAGCAGCACCTGCCCAGATTTCGGACTTAGTAAAACCCTCAAGACTATGTTTTCATTAGATATACGAATTAAAATCAGGGTCCTACTCCTAACGGGCTGTTTGGCTGGTGGATTTGATTTTGGGTGGATATAGAAGGAGGACGGATTTGAGGGTGCATTTATGATGAGGGTGCATTTGTAATGAGGGTGGGGCCCACCTCCTAAGAATGGATTTGTATATGAGGTGTTTGGATGGTATTTTGAGAAAGGGGATTTGGAAGGTGGATATGATAGGATAGGTGGGAAAATGACTTAATTGCCCCCAGTTTATCATTTTAATAAACAAAATGGATTAATTTCATTATAATTACAATAAATACACAATAAATTTATTAAAATATTTAAACTCTATTGCAATTAAAAAATTATATTTCCGGAAATAAAATTAAAAAATGAATAAGGGAGTGAAAATTTGTAAAATTAATAAAGACAATTTATGCTTGATTTGAATGGAGAATCGAGTTTTTTTATTTTTTAATTTTTTTTTTTAGTTGAATGGAGAGTAGATGGTTGGCGGAGTGGTAGATAGGTGATTGAATGGTGGGTTTGTGGTTGAATGGTTGATAAAAAAATTCCTTTAAATACCAAACAAACTCATTTGGTTTTACAATTAATTTTTCAATCACAAAAACAAGTCTTATATTTCTGTTTTCTACTTGGTTTGTATGGCACGCCGGGCTTGGAGCGAGGAGGAGGAGGAAACTTTGCTCCCATACCTTACAACCCATGTAGATGAGGGCAAAACCAACAAATTAGGGCAAAACCAACAAATTAGGGCACAATCTTGAATTAGGGATACATAAAAAATTAGGGCGAATCACGAAATTAGGGCAAAACCAGCAAATTAGGGAAAAACCGGCAAAGTAGGGCAAAATCAACAAATTAGGGCACAATCTTGAATTAGGGATACATAAAAAATTAGGGCAAATCACGAAATTAGGGCAAAATCAACAAATTAGGGCACAATACGTAACGATATCAACAAAACCAGATTGAAATAGGGCATAAACCAAATCGACAAAAGCCCAAAAACCAAACGAAATAGGGCAAAAAACAGATCGGAAAAACCCCACAAACTACTGAGTTTTCAACACCAAAACCCACATTTCGAAAAGCTACAAAAAAATACGTTCATACCTGAGTGAAGCAGAGGAAAATGAGGCCGAGATGTTCCACAATGGAGTCACCACAGTACGAGTTCTGGGCGACTTCCTCCTCCTCCTCCTCCTCCTCCTCCTCTCTCTCTCTCTCTCTCTCTCTCTCTCTCTCCTTCTTCTTCTTCGTTATGAAACACAGAACCCCACGCAAACACAGCCAACCCCAAACACGTCGATCGAAAGGAGAGTGGATTTGGAGGGGAAATTTGAACATGAGGGCGTTGGTATATCCGGGTGCTAAGGACCTAGCCAAACAGGCCGTAAGGTTCAAGCAATCAACATTTTTTTTTCCTTTCATTGCAAAAAGTGCGGACACTAATTGCCCCTATCAAGTATAATGCCCAAGCGAGGCCCGTGTGACACCCAGCGTGAACACTCCCAAAGCTAGAAATTATGCTATCTTTGCGGAAAGTAAATTCAAATAACCACAAGACAGAGCCCATTCATAGATGTTGGTCAATAAGGATTAAGGAGTTTTTACAAAAACTTTACCATTACAAAATGTAAACCTTATCCAAAATTAAACCACCGTTACAATATTTCAAAATCCATCATTTGAACATTTGTCTTCTCGCACTTTTATTGGCAAACGTACTAATTAAGTCTTCATAATCAAGCTTCTTCATCATATCCTTCTCAATGGACAAAATAATCAATCCATTTAATCTTTCTTAAGACATGGAAGGCTTATACAATAATTATCTGGGCCTAGTATATTTATGTAGATGTCCTAAATAGTAATTGGAGACCCAAATTTTTGTATTTTTTGGTGGGCCTGAATCCCAGGCTTCTTGGGCAAAGCCCATAAGCCGGCTCTGCCATAAGAACTCACCCAAAATCGCTAGTTGAAGCAGTATCTACAATATTCGGCATTACTCTTTCAATATGGGATCTAGTGGTTGCATACATCACCTCGTCAAAATTGAAGAATGCTTTTCTTGACTAGGATTTTTTTTCCAGAAAAGTGTCGTCAATGCTATACTGGTACTGCATTT